>VDFB02345107.1:0-23341 GCA_007258455.2 Sequoia sempervirens
CTTATTCCACTCCATTATATCAAATTGGAGCACTTGGAAGTTCAACTTCCTAGACTTGCTGACCTAATCACATCCCAATCTTTATCACATTTTGGCATATTCTTTATCACTTGCTCAAATTAAGTGAAGGCTCGAGCAGCAAAATCCATAAAGTCTAGTGTTAGTATATATGTGGCTCCATTCTCCATCTTCTTATGGAAGTATGGCTTTATTTTCTCTAGGTCCAGCTTGACAGAGGGCATGTCATAATTCGTCATCAACTTTAGGTACTCCTCATAGGCCGTTTTGATTTCCTTAGCCAAATCAATGTCAAGCTCCACTTCATGGAGCACTCGTTCCAAGATTTATTTCCTGTGATCAAGGCCAAATTTCCATTTTTCCATGAGTTAATGATCATCCTTCACTAGTGCTAGCTCCTTTTCCCATGTTCTTTTAGGCATCCTGAGGATAGCCTCAATTTAAGGATATGTATTTTTATAGAGCTCTAGGAAGTCAGTGCAAAATTTCCTTGTTCCCTCAAGTTGCTTTTGCACCTCGTGGAAATTATTGGTAATTCTAATAGTGCAGCTGATGCCCATATTTCCATTGTATACCACTCGTCGAAACCAATCTTCAGTGGCCTTGGTCCAATTTTTCCTCCTTTCTAACTTGTTGATATGATCTTTGGATGACAACTAGGGTGGGGTCGATGAGGTTGTTGGAAGTTCTTTAGCAGATGACCATTGTTGTATGTAGGTCATTAAATTTTCCACTTGTGCTTTTAATTT
The DNA here is from genome assembly GCA_007258455.2 of Sequoia sempervirens. Taxonomy (NCBI): domain Eukaryota; kingdom Viridiplantae; phylum Streptophyta; class Pinopsida; order Cupressales; family Cupressaceae; genus Sequoia; species Sequoia sempervirens. Next base: position 768 of record VDFB02345107.1, read on the forward strand.
CTCCTTGGAGGATTTTTCCTTATTCATTTGATGCACAATAGTAGCAACAGATCCCTGAAGATGATCGATTTTCTTTTCTCAGGTGGATGTCCCCAAGTCAATAGTGGATATGTTATAACTGACTCCCTCGTTCTTATCAGTCATTGGAGTAGCTATTTGAACTGTCCTTGATCCTGAGGCATCCATCATTATATGGGATCTAACCCTTGGTTTCTTTTCCTTCTTTGTCCCTATCTGTGCTCAAGCCAGGATGGCTTCTAACCTCTCTTTTAGATCCATAAGGACAAGGGCCTTCTTTATAGTTGATTTTCTAGCCACTCAGGCATCTAGTATCCCTCCTTTGGTGACTCATGTTCACCTTCTTCCCTTTTGGCATGTTGTATTTCCATTTCTTCATGGCCTAGAGCCTCTTGTTTTGTCTTTTCTTCCTCTTCTTCATTCTAATCTCGAATGAATATAGCCTTTCCCTCTGGAGATTCAGTGGTGGCTATGTTTTCCTTAGGTATATCTTCCCCTTCTGATGCCTTATCTTCTTCTTCTTGCCCATGTTCTTCATGGTGTTCTGCTTCCGATATTTTTTCTTGCTTCAACCTCTTTTTTAAGCTTATCTTTTTCTTTCTTTTCCTCTTTATTTTCTTCTTCTTCTTCCCCTAAAGGAGGCATCTCTTTATCGCGTTTAGGGCTCTTATCTTGTTCCCCAGTTGGAGGTTCCATAGTTACTTCCATTTCTCCATTTGTTTATTTCTTCTCTTTAGAGGGTTGCTTCTCAAATTCCTCCCCAACATCCCTAAGTTGTTGGGCCAACTCTTCCTCAAGTTCTTGATCAAAAGTTTCTACAATATATTTGGCGCTAGGATCCTCAATATCTTCTTTAGAAGATTGTGTTTCCTCTTCCTCATGCACCAACTCATCAATTATTAGATGTTGATGTATACACCTAAAATCGATCAAGATAATTAATTAATTAAATACTAGTTATTTAATTAATGACCCCTTTTATTTCATCTACTTATAAATAAATTCTCAATTTATTTATATAGTTCACACTTTTCTAAATTATTCACCTTAAACCACATTCTTCTAAATTTAATTAAATAAACAAATGTCAATAGTTTGTTTAATTAAATATCTTCTCACTAAGTTTGAATAATTCCAAATTCAAATTTAGTCACATGTCTACAACACTTTTTGCAACCTCATCAAGTGTCACATGTATTTAAATATGACTAATATTTAAATTACCATATTCTCAACCAATTCTAAAACAAACTTTGGATACTTGGAAATCTCACACAATTTATTCTCTCATACATTTGGCATGTTGCCCTTGGTCAAGGGAACATCCTCCATGATTCTTCCATCTTCACCGTTCATCTCTCATGTTGAAATCTCGACCGTTGGTTGTTGCCACATCATAAGATGATTTGGAATTCCTATAAAGATAAGCCCATTCTAACACATTTTACAACACATCTTTGAGTAAACTTATTATGTAGAAATCATTTTGGAGCATTTAAGTATTTTGAGCATTTAGAGCTTGAGAATAGAACATTCAGGCATTTAGCCTTTAGAATTGTTTTATCATTCTAACTTAGAATCATTTCTTAGTTTAGCATTTGCATTTCCATTATCATCTTAGCTTTTATACATCATTTGCATCATAATATCTAGCATCAAATGTATCCATTGTCATATCAACATTATAATTTGTAGATAAATCATGTAGGAACTAGATTCTTGCATCAAAGATTGTAAAGACATAGTGCAACACAAAATTTGAGGAAAATATTATTGCTTTCTTTTGATTAAGATAGGCATCTAGCTTAATTAAAAGGTTAATTGAACCCCTTGTCTACTGTGATTGAAAGTGATAGGCCTATGCTGTCCCCTTTATTGGGTGATTAGAATTATAGACTCACTATTTATGCTTTATTAACACCTTTAGAAGGTTTGTCGTAGTGGGAAAAAGTACTCACCCTATGAGAACGAACTAAGTGGGAACAACTAAAGCCAAGTTTTTTGACCCACTATAATCAAAAGCGAATTTGGGGAAAGTCCACAATTCGACTGTAGTGTGAAAGATAACCATCCCCAAAGCCTTTGTTCTAAAGGTTGGGAGGTCTCCTAAGGTAGTTTATCTATTGCCGCATCGAACAAAAACCCTTATTATGAACCTTAGTGTAGAAGCCAACCGAGTCAATTTCTGAACACTTCCTATATCACAGTGTAAGGGGAGGGAAGAATCTGCCCCCAATATACTCACCATATAACTATCAGAGATCCCTAGCCAAAAGTGGAGGATTCGACTTTTGTTAAGACTCAAGAAAGGAAAAAACACGGGTGCCCTCTAGGGGTGACACGACTGTGTGAGTTGACATAGTTTTAAGATGTTGGATGTGGTATTTTAAGTGACCCTTGAGAATAGAAAAGTACTTGAAGTGTCTTCTCTTGTATTATACCTATGGAAATTAAAGGAATCAGACCAGATTCTTGAATACACACTTAATGTTTAGTTCCTAGGTGGAAACAATTATTTGACAACTTGCTATTGTGTTTAGAGTCATAGTTCAAGAAATCATCCATTTAAAAGCACTCAATTCTCATAGTTTACAAATTTGAAACCAAGCAAAATCCATTGTTCAATAGATTAGACCCTAGAAACACTCAAATTAAAAGAAAAAAAACCATGCAGACTGTCAAAAACATTGAACATTTCTATATTAGCGCATCCATTTATTTTTCTAGTGCATCTAAGTCATTGTCTAGAGCATCTAGTCCAGTTTATAGCACATATAGTCTATCTTCTAGCGCATTTGCAGATCCTTTTAGCGCATTCACTTCCAGAATACCCAGTCAAAATCACATACTTAGGGGCAGTCTAACACATCCCTGGATTTTTCTAGCACATATAGTTTGTTTTCTAGTGCATCTAAGTCATCCTTTAGTGCTTTGAGTTTAGCTTTTAGCACATACACCATCTATTCCAACGCATCCACAACATCATTTAGCGCATCTGTGTCAGTTTTTAGTGCATCTGGTCCTTATTATAGCACATCCAGACTGTCTTTTGGTGCATTTGTGCAATATTTTAGTGCATCTAGACCCTGTTTTAGCGCATCTAGTAAATGCAAAACCTGAAAGCTAAATTCATCCCCTGTTCCACAGTTTCCATAGTTTGAACTAGAATTAAGAATATTTTCCAGAACAAAATTACTCCTTAGGTACACCAGAGTCAAAAACTTGTTGAAACTGACATTTACAAGTAGAATTCTTCAAACTAAACCAAGATCTAACACCTTAAAGTGCCTAAATCATCAAAATTATCACATCTTTGATTGTTAAGCCAAGTTTCATCATCAGGATTTGTCATCTTTTCATCACGAAACAAAGTTGTATAATTAGATTAAACTTAGTCTCATTAATAGGATTTTTCATTCTATTTGACTTATTTTTTATCTTTTGCACTCTTCCAAACAAAGATCAAAAGTTTAGTGAAAACTATAACACTTGTATGCCCATTTTAACAAGATCCCAAAAAGCATAAACTCAAAGAATAGGAAATTGAAACTCAAACTACCATGGATGAAATAGATGAGGATCAATTGAATGCTTTAACTCAGTAGATGCAAAACCTTCAACAAAAATTCCAACACATACAAAGAGAAACCATAGAGATATATTTGTTTCCAAACTTTTGTTCTTATTCCTCTGACAAAAATCTGGACATGACACCTTCTCCACCAACAACTACATCATCCAAATTCAATTTCTTTGAATTCTTGCAAAAATTAAATTATAAGGCCAAATCGAAGTCCTCAAACACAAATGATATTGAATAATATTACCATGTCATGCATCTATCTTCATCTCCCATAAGCCAAAATAAATCTCAGGATTCTTTCACTCAAGTTAACAATTCCATCCAACCACCTTATTCTATCATATCTTCTATATCTAGTGATTCATGTCAATCTCTCAACCCAAACCATGCTATCATAGACTCCTTCACACATCAAGATCAAAGCATTCTTTCCACTTCATCCGATGACACCAAAATTCAACAAGTTCTTCCAATCTTTGACCAAGACCCCATCTCTCAAGAATTCTATGATGATCCCCTCCTTTCACTTTTCATTCATAATAATTCCTTTTCATTTCAAGAGAAAAGTGTCTTTCCAAGTCCACTTTCAACTCCATCTAATGAATCCATACCATCTCATGATTCCATTGCATCCCAAGATCATGATAGTTCTTCCAACCTATCTAATGATGACCTACCTTCTCATAATCAAGATATGATTTCTATAGAATCTCATGATTCCCTTCATCATCATGATCAAGATATGCTTTCTACAGAATCTCATGATTCTCTTCCCCATCATGATCAAGATATTCTTTCTACAAAATCTCATGATTCCCTTCCCCATCAAGACCAAGATATGATTCCATCTGAGGATATCCTTTCATTCCATGAGGATGCTCATCCTTCTTAAGATCAAGATATGCCTTTTACACCACTACATAATGATTCCATACCTAATAAGATCAAGCTACTCCATCTTCTACACCTCGTGATCCTTTTCCAAGTCAAGATAGAAACACTCCATCACCCCCATGTCAAGATCTTATCACGCCTATACTATCCATCCACGAACCCCACACCTACAAATTGGGATCCTCCACCTTTATCTGCACTGATTTATTTCCAACACCTATCATTTCATCCATATCATATCCTCCCCAAAATAGACTTGCATCTTGTTTCAAAAACAATACATATCCCATTGGTAAATGAATGCGTCAGAGTATGAACTACAAAGGCAAAGGATTAGGCCTTCATGAACAAGGTATCCTAGAACCCCCTTTTGCTCAAGAAAACCCATATTACCATGGCCTTGGTTATACACCTAAGTGCCCTAGTTCATCAAACCTACTATCTATCTTAGGTCCTCATCCTAATCAACCAAACCTTCCATCTATCCTAGGTCCTCATCCTAGTCCTTCAAACCTTCCATCTATCTTAGGTCCTCATCCTAATTCATCAAACATTCCATCTATCCTAGGTCCTCATCCTAGTCCTTCAAACCTTCCATCTATCCTAGGTTATCATCCTAGTGCATCAAACCTTCCATCTATCCTAGGTCCATATCTTATCCTTCAAGAACAAAAAAGACACACATCCTTGATGCCCTTTCAAAATTCTACCTCCAGTAAGTCATCCATGATACCTCCATACCATTCATCTCAATGCACCTCTCCTATTTCTCTTGGAAGCAATTTGGATGCCAAATGTCAAAAGCTTCCATATCAAAATCCACATGTATCAAAGGATCAACATGTCTCCTCAAAGAGACATGCAAAAATAAAAGAAAATTTGATCCAAAATCAAAAGAAAAATAAAAAAGGCCACAAAGGCCCATCAAATCAAAAATAAAAATTTCCAAGACCACAAAGGTCCATAAATCAAAAAGGAAATTTCAAAAGGCTACAAAGGCCCATAAAAGCAAAAGGAAAAATTCCTAAGACCACAAAGGTCCATAAAGAAAAAATAAAAATCTCAAAGGCCACAAAGGCCCACAAAGCAAATATCAAAGTCAAAAGTCATGTGGATTCCAAAAAGTCTCATAGAAGCAATAAAATCTAAATTGGAATCCAAATTTGCTAATCCAAAAGCTTCCTCCAATTTTCCATCTAAAAACCTATCACCTTCCAAATCCATTTTTCCTCCATCACTTCACCACCCTTCAAGGTGTGTGCCAATGTTGACCTTGCAATCCTTTCCATCTATCCATCAACAAGCCTTCCCACCTCCTATACATTATCCAACATTCATCCCCCATTATTCTCATTTAATCCAAACCTTTGGATAAGTCCTTAGTTTCTTCCATCATACCTTTAATGGACCAACATTTAGTAGTCTAATTCCCCATTTCCATGGTTTATTAAAGGGATATTTGGTTGTGAAACTTGATGCTTAATTCCTTCTTCCATCTTCCTATCATGCATATCTTATCTTCCACATTTCCCAACTTTGATCTTGACAAGGTTAAGAATCTTTCTGAACATCATATATCTTATCCTATTCGCTTTGTCCATATCTTTCATATCATATCCTTCGCCTTATCCATATTCCATCATTCTTTCTAAATACATCCTTTCCTCCCTTCCTTGGTCTTGATGAGGAATAGGGGAAAAGTACTTTGTCCTTGTGTCTGTATCTCATCTAGTTGATCTTGATCATCTTAGTCATTATCATTATCCTAGCCTTCTTCCATTCCATATCTCTTGGCTTATCAAAATCCATGTCTCATCTTCTTCCTTTGTTCTTGATGAGATTAGGGAAAAAATTGGTCATCTCATTCCATCTTAAATTTCCTTCAAAAATCAAAAAAATCAAAAAAAGATCAAAAATCCAAAAACTAAAAAAAAAAATAAAATCATAAAATCTGAAAAATTGCAATAAAAACAAGTGGTGAAAACCTGACAACAAGCGCTATTTGTGATAGGTTAGCTTTTCCATCTATTTGAAAATATCAACCATTCGCTTTCACCATCATTTTTCCTATCATCAAAAAGCCTCATGTACATATCCTGGCATCGCGGTTGTGTCTCACCCTAGATTGGGGGAAATAATCTTTGAGCTTCAACCAATAGACAAACAATAATTAGACAACACAACAAACACAATGATCATAGTGCAACCCAACATTGAACATCCAACACAAATCGTGAACACATCAACCATAAAACAACAAACAACCACATCAATCAAATCAAAGCAAACCTTAAATGAATGATGTTCCTTCTGAATCATGGCTTTATCATTGTGACGTGAATGTTCAACTTTTGTACATTTATTTTTGTCATCATAGCTCTGGAGCACCTCGATGATGTATGGACCTAGAGGAGCTAGGAAGGAGTATGATTTTTCTTTTGTCTGTTGTCTGTGAGTTGATCACTACTACTGTGCAAATTGTCGTGGGACATGCTCTACAAAGTATCATTGATGGAATTTTGAATTTGCATAGGAAAATGATTAACTCTTGTCTGTTTATGTGGGTAATGCTCAGGTCATCTCGGTTTAATTATACCTAGATGCTTGTCTTAACTTGTAATATCACAAATCACAGAAGCAATAGTCAAGTCATCATGGTCTAATTATACTGGTCATCGATGCTTGTACTCACTTTCAACATTTTAAAGGCTCGATGATGATAAAAATCATGACAAATCAGCTATTACGATGACAACATTTTCATATTAGATCTACATGGTTAGATTAGATTGCATCCATATTAGTGATTGCATCTGTATTTATGGGTTTTCCAAGGCTAGAAATTTTTTCACAATGATGTTATCTCTATCATTAATGGATTGAGTAAATTTGAAATTAACCAAAAACACGTCATTCTCATGTAGTTGCATAATCATTTGCATACATTAGAAAGCATTCTCATATCATATATACATTATCACATCATTCATCCATCCATGCATTACATCATAATATCCACATTAGAAAACAAAAAAAAGAAGAAGTGCATTACATCTCACTTGCATAATCAAAATCATTTCATCTATTATTAATGGATTAAGAAAATGATCCATTAAGAAGATTGAAAGAAATATCCAACAGAGTAAGATTTCCAAGAAGAAAAAGTTGTTGAGGAACATGACCATTGTTATGAACATCTAAAACCAGTAGTGAAGATAGATTTTCCTGGGTGTATGGAATACAACCCATGAATTTGTTATTACTAAAATCCAAGACTGACAAAGGACTAACTGGATCAACATAACCATCACATGAACATACATAAAAATCACACATCATTTGCATAATCAAATCCATCTCACATAGCATAAAACATCATCAATAAAGCATAGAGAGTCATCAATCATGCATTATCATATCATCATTGCATACATCACATGATCATCATATAAGCATCACATAAGTATCATATAAACATCATAAACACATAGAACTATGCACCATCATACGATCATTCCATCCATCCATTCACTCATACATTCATCCATTCATTTCATCATCTATTTGCATTAGAAAAGTACAAAAACATAAAAAGAAATGCATTTCATTGGCATAATAAGATCCATCATATGTATCATATAGGAATCATTCATAAACCATCATAGAATCATAACGCATGTTTCATCATTTGCATCCATAGAATATCATACCATCATCATATAGAACATCACCTAAGCATCCATCATAAAGCAGAAATAAAATGCATCCATCATAAATCATATAAACATATAGATCAATAATCATCACCACATATCATATAACCTCAAAACCATATTTTCAAAGTGTACAAGGATATCCAAAGGTATAAAGAGATACATCAACAAAGTGGTAGAAATAACAAAATATCTGACTGAATAAGTATTTACATCAAGTATCAGTACATCATCAAGTATCAATACATCATCAAGTCTCAGTAAATTAATCAATCCTATACTAGGGCATATCAATCAAAGATGATAAACCACATTGACTGATAATATCTAAATCAACCTACACTAGATGTGAAATCATGTCCCACATCTTTAGGAAGCATTCCCTAGACTGAATAATTCTAAAATCCTCCTATGATCATAACATATCGCAAATCAACAATCTTATCAATTAATCAATCAAATCTAATCAAATCCAATGAGATTTTGATCAAATCTTGTTGAGCATCTATCATTGAAATTCACCTATCATGAGGTCAATCATCATCATCATATCATTGATCCTCACCTATCATGAGGTCAATTATCATCATCCTATCATTGATCCTCACCTATTATGAGGTCAATCTATCAACATCATCAAACATCATCAAATCAAACAATCAGATGAAGTGATTATTAATCATCAAACACAAGGAGTGAAAAAGGGGCTTAATTAATTACTCCATCGTTTGGCAGGTTCAACATCATTTTTCAGAAGATAAATCATTTCTGGATCATAAAATTTTGAAATCATCATCAAATCATTAGAAAACCATCAAAATTTTGAAAAATTCAAAAAATCAAAACAAATTAAAAAAAAATCATTGATTTATCTCCTGAGGGCCCATATATCCATCATCATTGGAAAATCGATGTTTGGGGCATTGAATTTTTTTTTCTCAGCATCATCAACAAATTATTCTTTGAAGCAACGTGTAAACACATTACTTCAAAGAGAGGAAAAATGTATACACCTAAAATTGGTCAAGACAATTAATTAATTAAATACTTAATGACCCCTTTTATTTCATCTACTTATAAATAAATTCTCAATTTATTTATATAGTTCACACTTTTCTAAATTCTTCATCTTAAACCACATTCTTCTAAATTTAATTAAATAAACAAATTTCAATAGTTTGTTTAATTAAATATCTTCTCACTAAGTTTGAATAATTCCAAATTCAAATTTAGTCACATGTCTACAACACTTTTTGCCACCTCATCAAGTGTCACATGTATTTAAATATGACTAATAATTAAATTACATTTTTCTCAACCAATTCTAAAACAAACTTTGGACACTTGGCAATCTCACACATTTTATTCTCTCATACATTTGGCATGTTTCCCTTGGTCAAGGGAACATCCTCCATGATTCTTCCATCTCCATTGTTCATTTCTCATGCTGAAATCTCGACCGTTGGTTGTTGCCACATCACAAGATGCTTTGGAATTCCTATAAATACAAGCCCATTCTACAGAATTTTACAACACATCTTTGAGTAAACTTATTATGTAGAAATTAATTTGAAGCATTTAAGTATTTTGAGCATTTAGAGCTTGAGAATAGAACATTCAGGCATTTAGCCTTTAGAATTGTTTTATCATTCTAACTTAGAATCATTTCTTAGTTTAGCATTTGCATTTCCATTATCATCTTAGCTTTTATACAACATTTTCATCATAATCTCTAGCATCATTATCCATTGTCATATCACCATTATAATTTTTAGATAAATCATGTAGGAACTAGATTCTTTCATTCTGAATAGCATCTTGTTTCTCAAGTTGTCATTATAACAATCATAGTGTACACACAAAATTTGAGAGCCAATATGATTTAATGAATCCTTGAGAATAGAGAACAATGGAACGATTTTAGAGATTTGTTTTGTTTTAACTTGGTTAATTCTATGATTTAAATCTTTAATGTAATATGTCTCATTGAGTTTGTGTGTTTTATTATTGATTTACTAACTCTCACAATTCAAACAACAACAACTGATGTTCAGGATGCTCATGATAATCATCAGGTTCCTCATCCATTTCTTTAGCTATCTCCCTTTCTTGTCTTTCCAACTCCTCAAAAATATGCATTATTGCTTCCATTTTCAGTGGTTTAGTTGGAGGAGGAGGATTAGGGAGGCCGACAACAACTTGGGCTAGGGCAGCTTGCACTATAGGGTTCATCAATACTCCAGAAAGTTCCATTGGTATGTTTTGCATACGCTTGGTGAAAGCTTCTGGGAGAGTAAGGGTGGGAATTATTGTTGTAGAGGCTATGGGAACAATCGTTGATGGAGACATGGAGGAAGAAGAGAGTGAAGTGGTAGCAGAGGAAGAATCTATCACCATAATTTGTGTAGTAGGTGAGGTGGAATCGAGGTGAACTAAAATGTCCACCGTAGGCGGAGAAGAAGTAGGAAATTCTTGGGATGTCGACCAAGGAGTAATGGTAGTGGCAACAAGAGTAGAGGCGACAGGTGGAGACTTTGATTGCTTGGCCTCTTCCTCTTCTCCCTCATGGAGTGGATCTTCCTGAATGGTGGGAATCTCCATGAAACCACCTACTTTTTTGGCTTTCGTAGAGTGCTCGCCCTCTGACGCCTTCCTTGAATATACCTTGTGCTTAGGTTGGAATTCTGTCACCTCCTTCCTCTTCCTTGATCTGGTGGCGGGAGGCAATTTTGAAGTTTCCCTTACAGGGCAGCAACAGTTCGACTATCAGTCTCACTCTCAAGTTCATCCTTGATTTCACCATAGGTCAGAGTTGCTCCTTGTAGCTTAAGCTGAGCAATTTTCCCATCAATCCACTACTTTATTTTGGCCTCTATTGGTTTTGTTAAAATATCAAGGTTATTGACCTCTTCCTCATCTCAGTCAATCAGGTGCAGCGAAAAATTGGCGACAACATCAAATCTCAGATCTATTACGGTGTTTTCATCTTCCACAATTTGATCTGATGCTAGGAACAAGTTGACCGTTTTAGCAAAGTATTTCGTCATGCGTATATAGTGCCTCATGCACACTTCTTTATCATCCTTGCAGTTTGTCCAAAATTCCTCAACATTGTGCAATTGGGCATATTCCTTCCCAACCATCTTTTTCAGCTTGCCAAATAGATCCATCCGCGGTCGAGCAGTGTGGAGCTCCAAGTTGTATTTAATGATTTCTTTCTCTGAGTACTCCACACATTGAGATGCGAGAAGGGCATACATTCCTTGGTTGAATGTGAGGGGATATGGAATTCCCAACCTATGCTTATCACTTAGGAGAGTATGCACATGTTGTAGCTGCAGGGAGACTTCGAGTAGTACCAACTAGCCATTTGGGTACTAGGGCAGCTTATACAGTCTCTTGGAGAAGCCCTCGGTTTTGATATAGGTAAACTTAGGAAATTGGATGAAAAGAAACCCAAACTAGTGGATGAAGGAATTTGCACTATGAGTGACTCTCCTTTTAAAGTCACCTCTAAGTAGTCTAATAATGTGCCCAATAAAGGCATCATTCACCCTATGGTAGTCTTTCTTGAAATTTCTATATTGAAGTTGAGGGTACCTGTCATAGACCTTTAGCTCTCTTCCCAGAGTCTAGCTTGGTGCCACGAATAGTCCTCTGTATTGAATGCGGTCACCCAGTAGATAGACCAAGTATGAGGTCATGTAGAACTGGGAAGTTTTCTTAACAACCATAAATTGCTCATGCAGGAAGTTGCTAATCATTCCTGCCCAATGGAACTTAGTCTTTCCTCTAATGATTTCTTCTATGAAATAGAGCATCCATTCTTGGAAATATTCTACAGTTGGGAGGTCCATAATCCTACTTAATAAGGTTACCAAATCATGGTAGTCCTTGTGAAAATCACTCTTGAAGAGTTCCTGAGGTACTTTATTTGTGTTGCCCCTCTTCTCCTTCAGCCAGTATTGATTAATTAGTTTCTTGCACTTTAGGGAGTCAAATCTCCATGTGCTTTTAGCATACTCCTTGGTTGTTTCCTCCATTTCATCCAAAGTGGGGATGTGGAAAGTTTTCCCTATAGACTTGGAGGATAAGTTAGCCAATATGTTGCCATCTCGATCCACAATTCTCTTGGTCTTTTCTTGATATGCCTCTTTGTAGGCCATTACTAGTTCGAGAGCTACGAGGGTATGTGGGAAACCAACTGCCTTGGCCAATACACTTTTCTTAATCTTCTTTTCATTCTCTGTGGTAGGGTTGATGATGACCCTCTGCTTGAATTCATCAATATCAATGTGCCCCAAGTTTGTATTTGAGACTGTATCCCACTCTGTAGTAACTTTGGAGTTGAGGTTTGCCCCTTGGTGCTTTATTAGCTTTCTTTCCCTTTTCCTTCTTTGCAGATGCCCTCATAGGTCCTGCCGCTGATTCCATATATCCTACAAGCAAAGGAGCAACAAGCATATTCATGGACAAACACGAGAAATGTTAGCAAAACCTTGCAAAATCCACGTTAGATCAAGTAATTCATTGTTCAAAGATCCTAACATTTCTTTCAGATCATGATTTTCCTTTTGTTCAGGGGAGAAATAGCAATGCGGACCCAGGGGTGTGAAATTCCCTGGGTTGGCAACCATTTTGAGGGAAATTACAAACAAACGACAAACAAGGAACAACATCATGCACGCATCCACCTGCATCAGGTTTTTCGAGCTGAGATGGGGCCCACTAGGAGGTCGAGTTATTTTAGCACACGTGCTTTATCATCCTTGAGGTTTTGGGATTTCTAACTTAGTCATCTAGGCATGTGGGCCTAAAGAATGTGGGAGCAGGTGGCACCCAAGTTGTTTTCGGCTTTGCAGTTGAAATGGTGCTAGCAAAGTGGGGCCCCGCATTGTGGGGTCCGCAGTAGGGGTGGACGACATCTTCTCACTTTTGAAGTTCAGTTCATTCAAAAGAGTGCGAGTGAGGAGCCGTAGAAGGATGGTAGGTGTCGACATTTTTGGACTGCGAAGACGGGACGACGGTTCGCAGGAGGCGGCCCGCACCGTTGGGTCCACAGGGATCCTTGGCATAAGTTATACGTTTTCTATTGGCTAGAAGGAGGAAGTGAGGTCGAACCCCACATAGCGGGAAGAAAGCTTTACTTGGCAGCCTAGAAACATCGACATTAGGGCAGAGGCCCGCGAGTGACCACCCGCATCGAGTTTTTCCTTAGCAATTTTCAATTCGTTTGGGGGCAAGGCAAGCATCAGGGCCCGCAGAGCGGAAAGCTAGAGGTCATTGGATATTTTGAAATAGTGGTCAAGGGGTAGTGGCAACCCACATTAGAGGGTCTGCATTCAGTAAATTAGTCATCTTGTTTTAAGGTCAAATGGAGGCGGTGAGTGTGGGGTCCGCTAGGTGGACAAATGGTAAAATGAGGTTGTTCAGAACAACAAACTCACGACGGAAGCACGCGGACAAAAGTCCACAATGGGCCACCCGCAGGAGTCAACACTTAGTCATTTTGGTGCAATGAGTTAAATGGAGACAACTGGGGTGGGGCCCGCCTAGCGGAAGGATGGGATCAATTAGTCATTTTGGACGGTGAGGCACAAAGGGAAATCTGTAGGCAGAGGCCCACACTTGCGGACCTATGAGGGACAAGAGGCATTTCTTTGGGCTCATGAGTTTTGCTAAATTTGAAAGGGACGGCAAGGAAAGGGTGCCTACCCGCATGAGTGGGCCCAAGGAAGATGTTGGCCGGTGTCTAAAGTTTGGTGTTTGAAGACTGAGGCGACGATGGCGAGAATCCAACAGGCTGCACGAGCATGATGGCTTTGGTGCGGGAACAACGACAGAGCCTCAAGTTCCACATGCATCCCACAAATGATTTCCAAAGGATTTTCAAATTCTAGTTTGTGGGTTTTGTGCACCATGATATCCTCTAACTAGTTTTTAATTTCCCTTGCTTAAGATTTTAAAATTTTTATAGAAATGAAGGAAAAATATGAAACGGGCGGCGGTGGATTACCTACCTAGCAGACCCGCGAGAAATTGATGAAGTATTTGATGCTAGAAATGCACTAACGACAGTTGGAGTTCATGGGCATGGAGGTGGCAATGGTTGAGGGCTTTGACAGGTTTCCAAAAAGCAGGTTGGTGAAAATGACTTGTCAAGAGCACTTATTTATAGAACTTTATGCATTAAATTCCTGCCATAAATGTTTGGTATGACGGCGAACGGGGCTGGTGAGGGCACATTTCAAAAGAGATGGTGGCAAGAATGGCAGGGTCCGTAGGGCAGATGGCACCTAAGCGTTAGCCATTCGGTGAATCAGTAAAAGAAGTGGCAACAGAGGTCGCGGGTCCCACAGAGTAGGAAGACCTATCTGCTTGGCCATCGTAGGGACAATGAAAGCAGGACAAAGTTCCACATAGGGTGGCCCACACTATCAGACCTGCATAGTGTGAAGGATGACACTTTTAAAGTTTTAAGGAAAACTACCGAGGAAACCCCAAAGAGGCCAAAGACTTGAAATTTTGAATGCAGTGAAACTTGGTCAACTTAAGATGACATCTCTAAGACTCCTTGACCATTTAGGATTAAAAAATAGGGGGCATGTAAAACAAGGAAACATAAAAAAATGACCCAACAAAATGAAAAAGAGAGGGTCCCTGTTCTGAATAGAGTGTGTGTGCTATAGGCACAATAAAAATCCTCTTACAGGCTTGTAGACCTGGAAGGAGGAATCCCCCAAGATCTCTCACAAGAAGGAAGCCCCATGAAGTATGTGCCTTATAGGCCCGTAGACTTGCAAGAAGGTATCCCCCAAGATCTCTCACATGAGGGAAACCTAGATGAAAGCACCTTATAGGCCCATAGACCTACAAGGAGGCATCCCCCAAGATCCCTTTCATGGAGGAAACCCAAAGGAGGAGGCTCCGGAGAGTTAGAATGGAAAGAAACTTTGTAGGTGCACCTGCAAAGTGACATGTTTACTCATAGACAAAGCATGTTTGAAAACAAAGCGACCATGCAGGCGATCAAGCAGATAGTCACGCATAACATCAACAAATTGGAAAGCTTTCAAAGGGGTCCCTTGAGAACCCAATGTGAAAAATGGGGCCACTCAAGGGACATGATGTTTGAAAGTGTAAAAAAGATGATATTATTTCTCAAATCGATTCATCATCAAGGGATCCTTTAGAAAGATGTTCACTTCATCAAGGAATTCGAAAGGAAGAAAATGCCCCCTCGTGAGGGGAAGATCAAAGTTGCTTCCACCTCAGAGAAAATTTCTCAAGTTCTTTCTTTGCAAACCCATGATGAAGGAAACACGTTCCATTAGGGGTCCTAGTTGTGAATGTGGTTTTGAAAAAGAAATGTTCATGAGGATTTTCAAGAAAAGATTCATTGGCGACAAATGCATTTTCTGAAAATCGTAGCATTATAGAAATAGCGTTGTCACACATGAGAGGGAAAAATCAAGCAAAGAAGAGAAAAAGAAAGGAAAAAGAGCGAAAAACATAAACAAAGGACATAGGGGTGATTTGATAAATTTTGTGGTCGTAACTGCTGAACTGCTCATAAATATATATAAGTATAATAATAGTATATAAATGAACTATCCTCAAGCCCCTACTATATCAGACCATGTGAAGAATGCACGAGAACACAAAGTAAAAATAAAAAATTGGGTCAACATGGAAGGGGAGCCTAAATGCTCCCAACACTTTGTATCATCCCCAATTTATCGAAAATCAAGGCACAAACATGGAAGAATGATGTCATGGATAGAAGAAGGTTTATGACAAAAAAATCACTCCTGTACCCAAGAACCAACAAGAGTGACAAGGGTCATCCAAGAACACATAGTATAGTTATGGGGGAACACATCATGACACACACACATCTAATCTAAAGATAAAGAAGAGGCCTCCCCCTAACACTCATCAACCAAGAAGTCGTCTGCTTCCTATTGTAGATCAATGTAAGGGGAAGGAGGACAAGCCTACAATGGTAGAATATTAAGGGGAGGAGCTTCTGACCCTCCCACAACGAGGGTTAATGAAGAAGGCCCTACAAGTTTTTCTCCCCTAGGATCTTGTGGAGCTATGGTCAGTGATTTATGAAGATCGTTGACAAGGCTGAAAATTCTTTCAGAGAGTTAAACATGCACTTTACTAGAGTGCCATGTTGTACCTCAATGGATGGAGAGGACGGTTCCTAAGATTCACTGTTAAGCTCATCGAATGACTCGGGAGCGGTGACAAACTCAGGGGAAGTCGAGGCTTGCTTCGTCACTAGGATAAAACAAGCTAGTGCAAGACCACCTTTCAGAGAAGGTGGGATCCTCTTACACCCTCCATTGCTAGAGGGGCCAACCTCTACCTTCTACTCTATCGGGGGATACAAACTCCCCACAAATGAGGTGAGAGGCATAGAGGAAGGGGAGGAGGAGAAAATTTCATAGTGGATACCACCAAAGTTGTCGGCATATTCATGGGTTTTGGGAAAGGCGAGGATATTTAGAAGGGATGCCAACAAGGGTGGATCAACCAAATGAGCGATGAAAAACTACACCTTTTTGGGCTCAGGTGCACTCACAGTAGGAGCCAGAGGTGATACGAAGCTTGTTTGAACAAAAGAAAAGGGGAGGAGAGACGAGGATAGAGTAGAAGGCCCTAATGCAGGGGTAGTCATCTCCTCTTCGTTTCTCTGCAAAGCGGCCTGCTTAGTCGCGAGAGCCTTTCATTGGCGCTTGCATTCACGCACAAGGCAGTTTCTGCAAATCTTTAAGCTAGAGGTTAGGAGTTGTAAAGGGATGGAAGGCTCCTACTTAGCCATAAGAGTTTCCACTACAATCATTTCTTGTGGAGGGACAAAGCCTTGAACGGGAGCAAGAGGAGTGGGTTGAGAAACAACAGGGAGAGTTAGCTCTAATGCCTCAGCAACGGGCCTCTTCCCATTTACTGGAGAAGAAGTGGTAGGAGGCCATGAAGGCTGAGACATAGAGGATTCCTCATGGGGACCCTTCCTTCTGCCATATCGAATAGGCCTAATGTCCGTGGGAAAAATAGGAAGCTCAAACGTGGGACGCGTAGGCTTTCACCAAGTGAGCACCATAGGATTCCCTCACAAGTAGGAAACAAAATCTAATGGTGCCATAGTAGGGAGAGAGGGAGTGTTAGGATAAACAATGGAAGAAGAAGAAGAGGGACTCTGAGAAGGATTCTCTTCTTCTCTTCTATGGGCCTTGGCAACATCACTATCAGCTTTCAAACACGCTCTATGCAAAACAAAATAAGGTGATGGAGGGTACCTCACTCTAGAAATTAAGCACCCTTTCTTGTACTTTTGATAAGTCTGGTACAAGAGGGCCTTTCTAAGCAGAAGAGGACCAAAAGGTGCAGGCCAAAAGTGATCTAAAGAGTAACTAGCATGTGCAACCAACGGTCTATAACTAGTGGCATGAATCACATGTACGAAACCCTCATAAATAAATTTCAGACACTTGTGCATCACCGAGGGAACTGCATTCATAGCTACTAACCAAGGGATAGCCAGCTTCACTTTGAAGAGTTTAGACCCCAAGATTATATCAAACAATAGGTTTATAGATTTAGGTTCAACAAGGATTGACAAAACGATCTACCAAGAGGAGGTACGGAAATTCTGTTGTGTGTACGAATGGTGATCATAGGTGCATCGTACCCATCTTTATGTAGAAATTTAATTAACATGATCTCCTTAGTTATAATATTCACCTAAGACGTCAGGTCGATAAGAACACCTACTATAGTGTTTCTGTTGATTCACGCAGGGATATAGAGAGGAGATGGTTCCCTATTAAAACCCATTGGTAGATCCTATGAGGTGAAGGTTATACCTATACTATTGCATGCAAGATGCACAAAGGGGATAGGTTGATGCAGAAAAGAGGCTATCATGCACACTAAAGGATACTTTCACAAAGCCCCCAAAAGGTTATAAAATAAGACAATGACCTAATTAAGGTTTCCTTATGCAACACTTATAGAACCTTCCAACTATGCCTATTGGGGGTTGCAGGTTGGGTTGCGAGGTGAAAGGCCCCATAATGCTCACACTACAACACTCCTAGAAAATGAGGAAAGGCACTTTTAGTACTGCAAGACAGAACCAAAATAGTTCACTTCAGGTTCACCAAAAATGTAAGAGAGGGGGACCAACCATGTCAAGGCTCCAAGTCACAAAGAGTCGAGAGCAAAGGGCTGCCCTAACTTACCTCACTCTAAAGGGGTGTTTCAGATAGGGATCAAGAATGGTGGGGACTATAAAGTACTTCAATCACCATTTAGACCTGAAATCCAAGTTTAGGCTAGGCGAGTTGGTTTTCGGAGTCAATATTGTACCTCAGATAGTTCTCTGTCTAAGGATGGTAGCACAAATCTGGGATGACAGCTTGGTGTGTTGGCATCTCTCAGGTGCGTTGGCATCTATATGACTAGAGGACAAGAAGTACAATATAAACTACCAAAAAACAAAATAACAACCTAGCTAGTTATTCTTAAATGAATAAAACAAAACAATAAAGTACAAATGAAGGTGATAAAGTAGATAGATAAAAGCTAGAGTGATGAAAAAAATCTCACCAATGTGCCAGTTTTCCTGCTAGCTCCAAATGCATGTTCACCTACACATAAGAAATTAGGGGGAAATTATTGGGGCTGTATAGGGGCCTACCTCAATTAGATCCTCGTTTTGATGTTTCCACCTCCATGGATAGCCAAATAGCAACGAGATAGAAATACGTGATAAAGAAGTAAAGAAAGTAGAGAGTGCAATAAACACTACAAAACAGTAAAGGGCTACTCAAACAAATCACAAAGGAGAGGAGTGAAGCGTTACCACCTCCACCCAAAAGCTCACTAGCAAATGGAGGAGAATACAAGCTTGATACGGTCACCACAACAACAATTGTGATGAAGGGAGGTCTCACAAGACCCCAAGCCCACGTTGCTATGGCTTGCTTCACACTTGCTATGTGGAGTTGATGGAGTGTTGTTGCTGCAATGGAGTGTTGAAGTGTTGCTTGGAAGTCAAGTGAAGTGCTTGAGAGTGAAAAAGAATGTAAGAGATTGTGAAGAGATTGCAAGAGAGTCAAATGAAATGAAGATGGATGAATTCGAAGGAGAAGGGGAAGAATATGCCATTTTCGAGGTTAGTCGGTCAAAGAGGGACGTTACAAATCAACCCCAATCGAAAGTGTAACGCCTCTGCCAACTTCAAATGTAGGAATCTGTCAGGGATGACAGCACGCCACGTGGACGTCTGTGTGTCGCGCGCGCATCTCAGACATAAATTCTCTCATTGACACAACATACATATGCCAAGTGGAAGGAAGGCAATTGGGTGATGTGGAATTTTTCCTTCGGATTTGATTTTCTAAGGTGAAGGTATGTGAAAGGGGAATTTGCATAAGGGGTGCAAATTCGCTCCTATACACTATCATATCAAATATACCAAATAGCTGACTCTTAAGTTCCCTAATCACCCCCTTATCATTTCCAATAAATAACATATCATCAACATATAGGACAATGATTAACAATCGATCATCAATACATTTAAAATAAACACAATGATCTTCTTCACTTCTAATACAGTCATGATTCATTGCAAAAGCATCAAATTTATGATACCGCATTCTTGGTGATTGCTTCAAACCATACAAAGATGTCTTTAACTTGCAAACCAAGTGTTCTTGTCCCTTCACAATAAAATTATCAGGTTGTTTCATAAATATTTCATCATCAAGATCCCCATGTAAGATTTCATTTTAACATCCATTTTCTCTACTTCCAAATCAAAAGCAACAACAATAGATAAAAGGAATCTAATGGAGGTTAGTTTAGCTATAGGAGAAAAAATCTCACCAAAATCCACTCCCTCAACCTGAGAGTAATCTTTTGCCACTAATCAGGCCTTGTACCATTCCAACTTATCATTTACTTTAAATTTATTTTTAAATACCCATTTGCATCTGATGGCTTTCCTCCCCTTAGGTAGCTCAACGAGATCCCACGTGTCACATTTGTCCAAGGCCTTTATTTCATCTTTCATTGCCTCTAACCAATAATTATGCTCATATGAAGATAAGACCTCTTTCACAAATTTTAGGTTCATTGTTAGTACAAGATAAAACAAAAACACAATGAAAATCAAATGAACTATATCCATACCTATCAATAGGTTTGTGTTATCAAGTAGATTTTCTTAGAGGTGTAACAAGATGCTCTAGTTATTCCTCTTCATAATTCTCTTCTAATTCTTCTTCTTCCCCTTCATGTTTATCATGTTGAACAACATGTGCATCTTCTTGTGGTTGGTCTACATGTGCATCTTCTTGTGGTTGTTCTACCTGTGTATCTTTTTGTCGTTCAACCTTAATATCAAAATGCACCATTTTTTTAGGCTTTATACGAGGTTGTTCATCATTTTTAAATTCCTTAAGCTCCCTAGAAATTACACCCTTAAAATATATCATTTTCATTGCTACAGGATCCCAAAGCTTATAACCCTTAATGTTCTCTCCATAACCTGACAAAAACACATTTGTTAGCTCTAAAATCAAGGTTAGAATGTTTTTATTTAGGAGCATGAACATATGCCTCACTACCAAATACTCTAAAATGAGAAACTAATGGTCATTACCTATCCATAGGGAGTATTATCAACAAGAGCAGAAGTAGGTGACCTATTAACCAGATAACAAGCAGTGTGAACTACTTCAACCCAAAAACTATGTTGTTCAAGGTTTGCACTACTCAACATGCTTCTAGCTCTATCCATTAGAGTCCTATTCATCCTCTTTGCCACTCCATTTTTTTGTGGGGTATATGGAGTTGTTTTCTGCCTAACAATTCCTACATGCTTACAATAATCATCAAAGACCCTAGAGCAAAATTCACCACCATTATTTGTTCTTAAAAACCTTTACTTTTCTATATGTTTGTTTCTCAACAAGTGTTTTAAATTCTTTACATATAGAAAAAACAACAAATTTCTCCTTCAAAAAGTAAACCCAAGAATATCTAGAATAATCATCAATAAAGGAAACATACTTAGCGAGACTTTCCAATAGATGGTACATCCACTGGACCAAAGACATCTCTATGAATTACCTCCAAAATTTGTTTAGCCCTAGTACTTCCAGATTTAAATGATACTCTATGTTGCTTTCCATACACACAGTGTTCACAAAAAACAAAATCAGCAAAGTAACCTGACAAACCATTAACCATCTTTTTTATTTATGAGAGTTTTGAGACCCTTTTCACCAATATGACCCATCCTGCGGTGTCATAACTTACATGATACAAAGTTATTAGTTACATTAACAGAGTTACATAAAGTAGAAGCATCAAGTATAAATAGGGTGCCACACCTATTACCCTTATCTAAAACCAATTTCCCTCTGACTAACTTGCAACCACTCTTTTCAAAAGTAACATGCACCCTTAAATCATTCATTTTATATACAAAAATTAAATTTCTAGCTAAACCAGGGATGTGCAATACATCTTTAAGGGTTTTAACCCTTCCATCACAAAAGATCAATTTTACCTCCCTTCGGCCTACAATTTTATGTGTGCTATTATCCTCGAGGAAAACTTTCCCACCATCATAAGCTAAATATGTTGAAAACTATTCCTTGTGAGGAGTCGTGGTAGGATGCGCCTAGATCTATTAACCAAGAGTCATCATAAGTTAGATAAGAAGAAATAATAAAAGCATTAGTAGCTTCATCATCAGAGGATTTATCTGTAGAGGAATCATCATTATTTTTATTTTATTCTTATATTCCTTTTTGAGATGCCCCCATTTACCACAGTTCCAACACCTTGATCTACTCTTACCATGTGTTTTTAACCTTCCCTTAGATTTAGAACAATCCTTAGACTTGTCATTTCCACCTTTCTTCTTGTTCTTACCTTTCTCCTTGGATCTACCTTGTACAAGTAATGCATTTTTAGACCCCTCTAAAGTCCTCATTTCCTCTAAAAGTAGAGTGGCAATGAGGGAATCCAACTTTAGATCATCTGAAAGAGAACCACTGATTGCAACAATAAGATTATCCCAAGATTTAGGCAGTTAACATAATAATAAAATGCATTTATCCTCCTCATCTATCTTTACATCAATTGACTCTAATAGACTCATGATTAAATTAAATGAATTCAAGTGTTTTGCAATCGAGTCTCCATTATTCATTTTAAATGAATACAACTTTCTTTTCAAAAATAACTTGTTAATGAGACTCTTAGTTTGGTATATCTCTCCTAATCTATTACATAATTTATATGCAATAGTCTTATTTGACACATTTAATAGAACA
>VDFB02345108.1:0-11745 GCA_007258455.2 Sequoia sempervirens
TTGTTGCTTCCTTCTTTCTATGTCATTGGTTATTTATTTCTAATCATAAATTGGTGTTTTGGGAAGGAAATATGATCAGAAGTTGGTTTGTGGTGGCATGTGGTTTTTTGCTAAAGGTGCCACCAGCTTGGTTCATGAGCAGTGATGCTCATTTTGATAAAAGATTCTTATGTTGCAGCTGTTGCTTGTCTTCTTGGATGCTGATTTTCCAAAAATCAGATCTGAAGATGATTATTTCAGACCTCTTAAGAAGCTGGTTACTTCATTTACAGGCCTCTCCACCTCCGATTTGGACTGAATTTCTACCACAAATGAGCAAGGGAATGATTCAGTATGGTCAAAGTTCAGGTATGGGTTGTTCATTGATGGTTGACAGTGAATTTTGTGGTACCAACTCATACATTACTTTTTGGGACAGCGAGTTATTAGCTGATTTGATTTGTCAAATTGAGACTCTTGATGTGAGACATCTGAATATTTCTTGTAGTTCTTTCAGTGAAATCAGTTTGCTTCAAAGGAACCATTGTGCATCCTCTTGGATAGGGATGGAGTGTGGAGCGTTGCTCTTGGCTTGGCATTGGTTTAGAAGCATGTTTGAAAATATTTTTGTTGCTGATCAGAATTATGACAGCAAGATTTGGAGGTCCTACAGACTGATATGGGACCCAGGCACTAACATTTTTGGTGCATTGTCTTTTGTGGATCGTGACATGTTGATCCACTTTGAGTATTCAGTTGTTTTAATCAGAGTAGCGCAACGGATTAGAGGAATAGTGTTCCTAAGAAAGTTTTGGAATCCTAGTATCACTTGGGTTTTCTATTCCCCAATTGAAGATGATGAAGCCAATGATGGTCTTCTAGAATTTATTCCCATGATGTTTCAGTTTAATTTTAATCTGGTGATTTCTTTTGTTGGCATCTAGCAGTGTAATGGTTACATCAGTAGGTGTTATCTTTCACCTAGGTTGATTTGGGACCCAGGGATCACATTCAATTTCAGTTTGGTTCAGTATGGTGATTTCAGGTTGGCATTGGAATTGCTTGAGGACAAGCAATTTTGGGAAGGGCGGACTGTAATGTCCCCATTTTGGCCATACGCTCTTCATTTAGATTTAGCCTATTTCCGAAAATCCGTAGGCTAAGCTGAGGCAGAAAATTAGGGTTTCCTCTTTCAAATACTGCTCAGTTGGCGTTCTGAGGTTGTTGTGCAGACTTACTATTTATAGCAGTTCGCTATTTTTAGCAAGTCTATCTTTTGGCAATATCTGTCTAGCGTTAGCTCAACTTTGTACCAATGTTCAGCTTTTATTGTTGTTTTGATGTGAACTTACTATTTATAGCAGCTTCTTGGCTATTTTAGTAAGTCTAAATTTGGCGTGAGCATCATCACAGCTCAACTCAAGTCATCTTGCTATCCATCAGTTTTAGTATTGGCATTGGTTTTGGTTATCTCCATGGACTAAGTTTTTATACTTAGTCAAATTTCATGTTTCTCAGTTGTACCCCACGCCTAGGAGTAATAACTTCATGTTGTTTTAAAAGAGGGGCCATTAAGGGGGTCAATTATGCATTTAATAATTTATTAAATGCTTTATTGTTGCAAAGTGAAAAGGAGGTTGAGTAATATTATATTATTTCAAAAAGTAAAATGCAAAAATGTGGCATCCCTTTTGGAAGTTGAAGTGATTCAACTTCTTGGAATTTGAAGAGTTCTTGTTGCTTCATTTGCCAATTGAAGTTTATATATTGCTCCCTGCTTGTAGAGCTGATGATTTTGGGAAAAATAACGTTATGCTGCTGGTTTGAAATCCAGAATCTGGCTAAGGGTTAGCTTAGCAAATCTACTCCACTCTTCGGGCCTGAAACTATGGTTCCCTAGGTGGTGGACTGAGAGTGTGCTTCATCCAGAAGTACATATTGAGCATTATTGTAGAGTTTTGGTGAGATATTTCCAATTTTTATGTTGCTGGTTTATCATGGCTGAAAGTGTTTTTTGTTGACAACTTTTTGAGCAAATTAAATATCATTCTGGGTATGTTTGCAAAGTGGTTCTAGACCCAAGGCGACCCCTTCCACAAGAGATTGGAATTTATTTCCAAGTCTTTGATTTTTTATTGCTAAATCGCCCTTTTCAAGAGCCGTACCATCTGTAAAGCATTGAGAATTGTGCCATAAATTAATGGATGACTTTTGAGGATGTTTCTTCATCTTTTCATGGGCGCCTATCCTCCAAAGGTTCATTGCACTTCGTTTCACGCCATTCGGAGGTATTTTGGTGAAGTTATGAGCATTTAATTAATTCTTATAGTTGCTGGTTATTCATTTCCAAAATTGCAGATTTATATCAGACTTGTTTCAGTTTGAATTTCCAGTCCTTTCTTCATCAATAATTGCTACTATTAATCATGGAATCATTCAGTATCTTGGTGCTTTGAAAACATTGTAATATTGATGTAATTTGCAGCTCTCTTTCTATATTGTAAGACTGTAAACAGTAGTACTATTCCAGTCCTTTACTGTTGCAATTATTTTCTATTTCTCACATTAAATACCCCTGGATGGTTTACCGCCAGTGTGGATAAAGAACATTCTAGAAGCTTATCTATTCTATTTGCAGCTGTTCTTATTCTTTGTAAAGCTAGTTAGTAGTACTAACAGCTCTTCCTTTACTTGCTGCAATTTTATATCTATTTTACACTCCCACAATTGAGTGGTTGAGTTTTAGAATAAACACATATCTTGTTTGTAATTTCCCCCCCACATTATAAGTGGTTGTGTGGACAGTATTCCCCCCACGTTAATAAGTGGAAGAGTGGATTTAAAGGTTGGCTTGCCGCCTAATAATTGTTGTAAACTCACCCACTGAATAAGTGGAGTTTTCCCACCGCTTGTGGATGCCTGCACCAGCAGATGAATTGTACTTTCAGCTCTGTTTATGCCTAATGATCCTCTGACCATATGCTATCACCTCGCCCACATTGGGATCTTGGTGAACATTCTTGGTTAGAGTTATCTTCTTTGCTGGTTTGCATTTTGGAGCTAACGCTAATCAGTGTTTGGTTGCTAATTTGAATGTTAATTTTGAGAAAAAATTAATGGGGAATATTTCAATGGTATCAGAGCAGAAGATTCTGCCATCCTGTGATCAGTGCTACATGTTTAAACAGTTGAGTGACAAAGATCTTCGGTACTACACTGAAAGTTAGAGCAGATTCTAGTTTGGTTCCTTGTGGTATCCAGAAGTTGGCAGTTAGGAATGGCTAATGAAGAAGAGATGAAGTTGGCAGAGACTCTCTTTATGGCTGGAAAGAGACTTGGTAAAGAATTTCAATCAAGAGAAAATGAAGAGAACATTCTTCATTTGTTAGAACAATGTTTAAGATGTGTGAAGCAATCACCTTCAGAGAAAATGGAGTTGGCACTAGCTCCTATAGTGAATACTTTGAATCAGCCCTATTGGTTGGGGCATCCTGATGAAGAAACCAAGCTGCTGATTTCTTCTTGTTTCATGGAGATAATGAGAATTGTAATTCCCCAGTTGCCCTATGATGATGAAACTATGAAGATCATATTAAAGCATTGCTTTTCAGCCCGACCAAGTGAGCAAGAAGAGAGTATGCTTGCAGCTGTCATGAATGTTCTAATCTCTACAATTAAA
Organism: Sequoia sempervirens; assembly: GCA_007258455.2. NCBI lineage: Eukaryota > Viridiplantae > Streptophyta > Pinopsida > Cupressales > Cupressaceae > Sequoia > Sequoia sempervirens. The sequence continues at coordinate 3,659 of VDFB02345108.1, forward strand.
GAAGCTGATAGTCTTCCTGAAAGTGTCCAAAATCTTCTCTTGGATGCTTATAAACGTGAAGAGCAGATTTCTCCCACTGTTGATTTGTTAGTTAAAGAAATTTTCAGTCAATGTGAAGATAAGTTGAAACCATTTTTGAAGAAGACTGTTGTGAACAAAGAGGAGATTTCCGAAGTTGAAGAGGAGGATGAAAGTTGGAATCCCTTTGAAGACATTGCAAAAGTTCAAGGGGTATCTACGGATTTGCACTCATCCAAGCATTCTGTAAAAGAATGTAATGTGTCAGTGGAAGCCTTGAAGACTAGTGAGGTACTCTTGTTTTCTACAGAGGAGAACAGTGAGTTGACTTGTGTTAAGAAGCCTCATGTTGAAGATTCAAAGAAAAAACTTTTGGAAACAAAAGTTGAAACAAAGATGCATGAAGAGGCCATAAGTGTAGATCCAAATGAAAGAGAAGTTCGATTAGTAGAAGATATGTGTTCAATCAGCAATTTGCTTCTTCACAATTCTAGAGAATGTTGGTTTGAAAGTCAAGTCAAGGAGGAGAAGAAGAAAGAGGAAGATGAAGTTTCTTCCCACTTCAAAGTTGATTTGATCAATTCTTTTGAATCATGTGTAGGAGACAACATGGAAGGTGAAGTTTCTAGTAGTTATAAGACAGATTTTTCTTCACCGGAAATCAGGCTAAGGCAAAAAGCTAAGGAATTGGAAGGCACTATGGATGGAATGATGAAGAGTGTTCACCACATGCGAGACAAGTTGAGGAGTACAACTCAAACCATTTTTGAAATCTTTATCCATCAAAGTTGTTCTACATCATCTCAGCCAGTATATAATGATTGCAGCTCAAGTTCACACATTGCTGATAATGGAATTCAAATTTTGTCAAATCTTGATAGAATTCATAGACATGTAGAACAGATGATTTATGATGTGCCTAGGGGAGAAGTTGTATGTTACATTTCTATTGATGACATGAAGTCCATTAAATTTGCCTTGGAGGAAATTAAATCTAGTCTTTTGCACATCATTCGTGACAAAGACTTAGTGGCCAATATTGTTGACAAGGCATTGGAGTGGCATGAGCTTACCAAAACAAAGTTGCAAGAAGTGCATGAGACTCTAATTGAAGCAGAGAATCAGATTTCTGCTGTTCAATATTCATGGGAGCAAGAAAATAGAAGAAGAGCAGAGGAGCTTCAAGAAATTCTTGATGAGTTTGATCTCATACAAGAAACATATGATTTGGAATGCTGTCCTAAGAGACCAAAGCATTCAAATTCTCAAGCTTATCAAGCTTTTGACAATCTCTTGTATGAAGAAGGTTCTAGTAAGGTTTATGTAAATCCTCTTTTTGAAAATGACGAAGAAATTGCTTCAGAGATTACTGAAGAAGGGGATTTGAGTTTGTCTTCCAGCATTGGAGAGTTAATACGTGAGTTGCACGAAGTTGAATCTACTGCTGCTCCTAGTGCAACCATTCAGCAAGAATTGGTAACTCTTGAAACACAAAGAAATGAAGGCATTCTTATTGTTCATCAACAAAGAGTTGATGGGTTTGTTGATGAAGGTTTAATTTATTTTTTGATGAGGATGCTTGTGAGACTCATATCAGATTTTAGTTCATCACCATCTTCTCTTAGAGTGATAGATTTCAGAATTGTATTTGATGAAGGATTCATGGAATCTTTCCGGCAAGTCATATCACAAGATTCTAGATTTGATTTCTTCAATGAACAAAGGTTGGTTGAATACTTCTTGGAATTTCAAGAAGTGGCATTGCAGATGGAACGAGTGAATCAAAGGATTCGTGTGAGAGCAGTTATCAGTTTGAGAAGTGGTTCTTCATGGATGTTAGTTTGGGATCCTGGCATTACTTGGGAAGAAGGTAATTTCAAAGTAGATAGACCAACATATAATATTCAGAATGTAGTTGTGACCATTTGCTTTTGTGTTGGAAAATGTCTTCAATTGCAAATTAGTATTTGGGATCTCAAGTATTTTCTTATGAAGAATGGAATGCATAAAAAGAAGGTTGGATGGAGAGATAAGTGTCAAAAATTCTGTTTTATGTTTGTTGCTTCCTTCTTTCTATGTCATTGGTTCTTTATTTTTGATCATAAATTGGTGTTCTGGGAAGGAAACATGATCAGAAGTTGGTTTGTGGTGGCATGTGGTTTTTTGCTAAAGGTGCCACCAGCTTGGTTCATGAGCAGTGATGCTCATTTTGATAAAAGATTCTTATGTTGCAGCTGTTGCTTGTCTTCTTGGATGCTGATTTTCCAAAAATCAGATCTGAAGATGATTATTTCAGACCTCTTAAGAAGCTGGTTACTTCATTTACAGGCCTCTCCACCTCCGATTTGGACTGAATTTCTACCACAAATGAGCAAGGGAATGATTCAGTATGGTCAAAGTTCAGGTATGGGTTGTTCATTGATGGTTGACAGTGAATTTTGTGGTACCAACTCATACATTACTTTTTGGGACAGCGAGTTATTAGCTGATTTGATTTGTCAAATTGAGACTCTTGATGTGAGACATGTGAATATTTCTTGGAGTTCTTTCAGTGAAATTAGTTTGCTTCAAAGGAAGCATTGTGCATCCTCTTGGATAGGGATGGAGTGTGGAGTGTTGCTCTTGTTTTGGCATTGGTTTAGAAGCATGTTTGAAAATATTTTTGTTGCTGATCAGAATTATGACAAGATTTGGAGGTCCTACAGACTGATATGGGACCCGGGCACTAACATGTTTGGTGCATTGTCTTTTGTGGATTGTGACATGTTGATCCACTTTGAGTATTCAATTGTTTTAATCAGAGTAGCACAACGGATTAGAGGAACGGTGTTCCTGAGAAAGATTTGGAATCCTGGTATCACTTGGGTTTTCTATTCCACAGTTGAAGATGATGAAGCCAATGATGGTCTTCTAGAATTTATTCCCATGATGTTTCACTTTAATTTTAATCTAGTGATTTCTTGTCGGGTAATTCAAAGAAGGTACGTATTACATCAAGAGGGTGTTATCTTTCACCTGTGAAGTTGATTTTGGGGACCCGTGGATCACATTTAGTTTCCAGCTTTGGTTCAAGATGGTGATTTCTGTGTTGGTATTGGAATCGCCTGGAGGACAAGCAATTTTGGGAAGGGCGACTATAATGTCCCCATTTTGACCATACTTCTTTCATTTGGATTTAGCCTATTTCGAAACTGTGAGGCTAAGCTTCGAAGTAAAATTAGGTTTCCCTCTTTCAGATATCATGAAGTTGGCATTCTCGAGGTTGTTGTGCGACTTACCATTTATACCACTATTTTAGCAAGTCAATCTTAAGCAAGATCCGCTCCAGCGCCAGCTCAATGTTCACTAGATTTCTCAAGTATTTTATGTGAACTTTACTATATTTATAGCGCTTGGCTATTTTTAGTAAGTCTAAATTTGGTAGTAGCATCATCAACAAATTTCAACTCAAGTCATCTTGCTATCCATCAATTCCAGTGCTTGGCATTGGTTTTGGTTATCTCCATGGACTCCGAAGTTTTATACTTAGTCAAATTTCATGTTTCTGTACCCCACGCCTAGGAGTAATAACTTCATGTTGTTTTAAAAGAGGGGCCATTAAGGGGGTCAATTATGCATTTAATAATTTATTAAATGTTTTATTGTTGCAAAGTGAAAAAGGAGGTTGAGTAATATTATATTATTTCAAAAAGTAAAATGCCAAAAAGGTGGCATCCCTTTTGGAAGTTGAAGTGATTCAACTTCTTGGAATTTGAAGAGTCTCTTGTTGCTTCATTTGCCAATTGAAGTTTATATATTGCTGCTGTTTGTAGAGCTGATCATCTTTTGGAAAAATATAACGTTATGCTGCTGGTTTGAAATCCAGAATCCGGCTAAGGGTTAGCTTAGCAAATCTACTCCACTCTTCGGGCTTGAAACTATGGTTCCCTAGGTGGTGGACTGAGAGTGTGCTTCATCCAGAAGTACATATTGAGCATTATTGTGGAGTTTTGGTGAGATATTTCCAATTTTTATGTTGCTGGTTTATCATGGCTGAAAGTGTTTTTTGTTGACAGCTTTTTGAGCAAATTAAATATCATTCTGGGTATGTTTGCAAAGTGGTTCTAGACCCAAGGCGACCCCTTCCAAAAGAGATTGGAATTTATTTCCAAGTCTTTGATTTTTTATTGCTAAATCGCCCTTTTCAAGAGTCGTACCATCTGTAGAGAATTGAGAATTGTGCCATAAATTAATGGATGACTTTTGAGGCTGTTTCTTCATCTTGTCATGGGCGCCTATCCTCCAGAGGTTCATTGCACTTTGTTTCACGCCATTCGGAGGTATTTTGGTGAAGTTATGAGCATTTAATTAATTCTTATAGTTGTTGGTTATTCATTTCCAGAATTGCAGATTTATATCAGACTTGTTTCAGTTTGAATTTCCAGTCCTTTCTTCATCAATAATTGCTACTATTAATCATGGAATCATTCAGTATCTTGATGCTTTGAAAACATTGTAATATTGACGTAATTTGCAGCTCTCTTTCTATATTGTAAGACTGTAAACAGTAGTACTGTTCCAGTCCTTTATTGCTGCAATTATTTTCTATTTCTCACATTAAGTACCCCTGGATGGTTTACCGCCAGTGTGGATAAAGAACATTCTAAAAGCTTATCTATTCTATTTGCAGCTGTTCTTATTCTTTGTAAAGCTAGTTAGTAGTACTAACAGCTCTTCCTTTACTTGCTGCAATTTATATCTGTTTTACACTCCCACAATTGAGTGGTTGAGTTTTAGAATAAACATATATCTTGTTTGTAATTTCCCCCCACGTTATAAGTGGTTGTGTGGACAGTATTCCCCCCACGTTAATAAGTGGAAGAGTGGATTTAAAGGCTGACTTGCCGCCTAATAATTGTTATAAACTCACCCACTGAATAAGTGGAGTATTCCCACCGCTTGTGGATGCCTGCACCAGCAGATGAATTGTACTTTCAGCTCTGTTTATGCCTAATGATCCTCTGACCATATGCTATCACTTCGCCCACATTGGGATCTTGGTGAACATTCTTGGTTAGAGTTATCTTCTTTGCTGGTCTACATTTTGGAGCTAACGCTAATCAGTGTTTGGTTGCTGATTTGAATGTTAATTTTGGGAAAAAATTAATGGAGAATATTTCAGTGGTATCAAAGCAGAAGATCCTGCCATCCTGTGATCAGTGCTACATGTTTAAACAGTTGAGTGACAAAGATCTTCGGTACTAAACCGAAAGTCAGAGCAGATTCTAGTTTGGCTCCTTGTGGTATCCAGAAGTTGGCAGTTAGGCATGGCTAATGAAGAAGAGATGAAGTTGGTAGAGACTCTCTTTATGGTTGGAAAAAGACTTGGTAAAGAATTTCAGTCAAGAGAAAATGAAGAGAACATTCTTCATTTGTTAGAACAATGTTTGAGACGTGTGAAGCAATCACTTTCAGAGAAAATGGAGTTGGCACTAGCTTCTGTAGTGAATACTTTGAATCAGCCCTATTGGTTGGGGCATCCTGATGAAGAAACCAAGTTGCTGATTTCTTCTTGTTTCATGGAGATAATGAGAATTGTAATTCCCTAGTTGCCCTATGATGATGAAACTATGAAGATCATATTAAAGATGATAGTGGAATGTTTTCAAGATTTGGATGAAACTGGTAGTAGCTTGTTTCCAAGAAGAGCTGCTATTTTAAAAACATTTTCTGAAGTTGGTGCTTGCATCTTATTGATAGAATTTGAGATGGAGAATCAGATTTATCACTTGTTTAATTATCTTTTCAGCTCGACCTGGAGTGAGCAAGAAGAGAGTATGCTTGCAGCTGTCATGAATGTGCTAATCTCTACAATTAAAGAAGCTGATAGTCTTCCTGAAAGTGTCCAAACTCTTCTCTTGGATGCTTATAAACGTGAAGAGCAGATTTCTCCCACTGCTGATTTGTTAGTTAAAGAAATTTTCAGTCAATGTGAAGATAAGTTGAAACCATTTTTGAAGAAGACTGTTGTGAACAAAGAGGAGATTTCCGAAGTTGAAGAGGAGGATGAAAGTTGGAATCCCTTTGAAGACATTGCAAAATTTCAAGGGGTATCTACGGATTTGCACTCATCCAAGCATTCTGTAAAAGAATGTAATGTGTCAGTGGAAGCCTTGAAGACTAGTGAGGTACTCTTGTTTTCTACAGAGGAGAACAGTGAGTTGACTTGTGTTAAGAAGCCTCATGTTGAAGATTCAAAGAAAAAACTTTTGGAAACAAAAGTTGAAACAAAGATGCATGAAGAGGCCATAAGTGTAGATCCAAATGAAAGAGAAGTTCGATTAGTAGAAGATATGTGTTCAATCAGCAATTTGCTTCACAATTCTAGAGAATGTTGGTTTGAAAGTCAAGTCAAGGAGGAGAAGAAGAAAGAGGAAGATGAAGTCTCTTCCCACTTCAAAGTTGATTTGATCAATTCTTTTGAATCATGTGTAGGAGACAATATGGAAGGTGAAGTTTCTAGTAGTTATAAGGCAGATTTTTCTTCACCGGAAATCAAGCTAAGACAAAAAGCTAAGGAATTGGAAGGCACTATGGATGGAATGATGAAGAGTGTTCATCACATGCGAGACAAGTTGAGGAGTACAACTCAAACCATTTTTGAAATCTTTATCCATCAAAGTTGTTCTACATCATCTCAGCCAGTATATAATGATTGCAGCTCAAGTTCACACATTGCTGATAATGGAATTCAAATTTTGTCAAATCTTGATAGAATTCATAGACATGTAGAACAGATGATTTATGATGTGCCTAGGGGAGAAGTTGTATGTTACATTTCTATTGATGACATGAAGTCCATTAAATTTGCCTTGGAGGAAATTAAATCTAGTCTTTTGCACATCATTCGTGACAAAGACTTAGTGGCCAATATTGCTGACAAGGCATTGGAGTGGCATGAGCTTACCAAAACAAAGTTGCAAGAAGTGCATGAGACTCTCATTGAAGCAGAGAATCAGATTTCTGCTGTTCAATATTCATGGGAGCAAGAAAATAGAAGAAGAGCAGAGGAGCTTCAAGAAATATTATAGTCAAACTTCATTTGATGTATTTAGACAACGGTATAGTCATGATTCTAGTTATTGACACCAAAACAACCTCTACAAAGTTGTTGGAAATATTTAAGTTGACAAAATGGGTTTCCAAAAATAAAGTATTTTAGTCCGTGGGTTTCAAGTGTATTGGTTGTTATACTCGATTTAACCATATTACTTGCCATGCTACTAGGGTTTTGGGATTTGAATGCTATAAATTGTGATCATGATAAAACAATGATATGGGTGATTAGAGTTGCCTTGAATCTATCAAAATAAGGGTGTTAAAGATGTCTCAATACCTAGATAGAATTTAGGAAGCATAAGATGATGTTTTGGTGCATGTACAAAGTGAAACTATGGTGAAAGATAGTGTTTTGAGTGCATGAAAATGAAGTCCTGATAAGAAAGAGTTATGTAGTAGCATAAATGGTTTTTTTTGCCAAATAATGATGTTGTATGGTGTATAAAAGAAGTCCGGTAATACTTTGAAATCAAGTGTGATGATTTGTGGTCCTTTTTCCTCATTGAATCCAATTTAAATAGAGTGATATTGTGCATGTTTTGGTGTTTTGGTTCAGAGTCTACTAAGCAGATAATTTCTTTGTTTTTGTCAAGATTAATGATGGAAAAGTTGTTTGAAGTCGATAATGATATAGATCTTGATGTGATTTGGCTTATTGGTGCCTTGTAATTTTCAAGTGGAATTGATGTGATTTTGAGGAAAAGATAAAGGAATTTTGGTGATTGTTTAATTTGATCTTCTCCATTTGAGTTTGGTTCAGAAGTACCCTTGAAATTGTTGATGTTTGGTAGATTCCCTTGCATCACCGTGTTAGTGTTTCCACTTCCACAATGGCAATGCCAATGATAAATGGATAAATGAGAGGAAGGAATGATGAATCCACAAAGTGTTGCAACTCACCACCCCTCAATGACTTCCTTGAAGGAATGAAGTTATACACATCTCCTCAAGGCTTGGATCTTGCTTGCTTG
>VDFB02345109.1:0-33771 GCA_007258455.2 Sequoia sempervirens
TGTTACTACTCTCATTGCCACTGCTGCTCTTGTTGTTAGATATAATGCAAGTTTAAATGAAAAATGAAAAAAATTAATACAAATCAGACATTTATGACTTTGAACTTTGAAAAAAAATTGAAAAAATAAAAATAAAATGATAGGACTTACCTCTTTCACTATTTTGTTGTCTCACTATCAATGATGCCCTAGATTCAACTTCTCTTCCAGCTGCTCCTTCAAACCCTGCCAAAAAAAATCGTTTTTCTTCCTTTTGGCTGCAATATTTTTGGACGAATAAAATGAAGTTAGAATGAAAATGAGGTTGTTTTTCCTCATTCAGGGCGAGTTGGGGTGTGGGGGCCCACCAACAAACAATACAAAAACATTTTTTTAAAGTGCTATTTTTTTAATAAAAATGTTAACTTTTTTATGCGGACAGCCAGCTGTCCCTTTTAATTTTTTGGGACGTTCTCAAGTTTCGAGATGCCCCTGCATTTTTTCCCAATATAGGGACGGCCCAAGGACATCCCCTAGGCGTTCCCCACGTCCCCAAAATGTTCTGAAAATGGGTACACACCCAAAAATGTTGGGGACACGTTCCTAGGTTTCCTTGGTTTTTACTAGTTTGAGGCTGTTAGGTTGATCTTCAACTGTTGTGCCAAGGAGATTCATTCATTATATTTACAGCTTTTTTTAGTATTTCCTCCCCTTTTCCATTCTATTTTGGTGGTTCCAACTTTGTTTTAATCAAGAGCTAGAGATGGGTTTAGTTGGTCAACAAGAAAGCCTTAAGTTTAAAAGAGCTTTTGTTACTTGGAAATTATAAGCCTGCAAAGTGATATCTGATAAAGGACATATTCTTTTACAGTTATGAGTTATGACCTCATTTTTTTGTTTTGAAACAAAGGCATTGGCTTGTGTTGTGAAGCAAATTGGGTTCTTTTGCATGGTATTACACAAACTTTATTGTGGGTTTATCTAGGTTACTCATAATGAAGCAGGGCATTTTCTATGGTAGATCCTCCCATCTTTCTTACCTTCTATTTGTACCAGTTAATGTAGTGTATGTGTACCATTCAGCTGATGGATCAATGCATTCGTGCATTTATTTTTGACCATTTATCTACTTTCATCCAAGGTTGCTTTCTTTCTTCAATCATCTAGGCCATTCTCCCATATCTACCTGCATCGCATTCAGATCACTGAAGACTTCAGAATGCATGAGTAGCTAGGACTCCATAGTCAACAATGCTAAATGGCCAATCCAGACATGTAGGGATGAAATTCTTCTGTAAAACAGAGCTGCAAAACATAAATCATTTGCATTTTTGATCTAGATCACTGTGTTTACATGTTATAAAAGTTATGATATTTGTTGTGGTACTGGGTTAGGTTTTGCATGTTTGATTATATTTGTTGTCCAATGAAGTGAATTCCTAAGATAATGTTCCACCTTTATTAACTTCTTGTTGAAACACACTTCAACCATACATAATGTACAATTTCTAGCTTTGTTCCTTAGTAAATAAACCACTCAAGCATTACCAGTTTCTAATGCTCTGCATGTTTCTCACAAGAAAACCTTTCTTCTAATAAGCAAGAGAGAGACGAATTTTTCCTAAGATCTGTAAACAGTTTTAAAGCTTTTAAATTCAATATCTCTTCGTTTGACTAAACATAACTCATAGATTCTCAATATCTTTCATAAAGATGCTTGTAGATTCTCCACTGCAGACTTACAGTGAGACAGCAAGTGTAATTGACTGCAAGTAGGTGGGAAGTTCTTGAATTATTAATCTTGATTTGAAATTTTAACTGAAAAGATAAATCACATTGTGAAAAGAAGATAGAGTCTTCCTTGCTTGCTTGGAAAAATTCTGATGTTTCTTGTTTAATGGATATTTCAGAAAGATATAAATGCATAGGCATTTGGGAATATATCATCCTCTGAAAAGTTAAAACTATTCCTTTGATAATTATTTTCTATATTTATGATTTTTGTTCATCATGGCTATGGAGAAGTGAACTATTTGATGGTAGATTGGAATATCCTGTACTAATTTCTTTTTTAAGTTCTTTACTTCTTGTCATGCATTGTTCTTTTGATTAGAATGATTTTTTGTGAATTTATTTGGCATTTGATTTTCAGGACTTTGATCATGTCACCGTGACAAAAGTTGGGAGGCTTAGATACACAAAACCTAACAAATATTGGGTCGAAGGATCACACAAGAGGGTGAGTCATTTAAAGTAATCTGATTTAGGTAGATGATGATTTAAAGAGAATATGGTTGGGTAATGGTCTGATTGCTATTGTCCAGACCTTATTTTCAACTAAAATTATCAGGTGAAACACATAGGATTAAGCATACATAAATGAAAAGAAAGTTATTGCATATCAGAGATAGTGGTTTAATAACTGTTGGAATCTTTCTTTTTATTCATTTGGCAGTATACACCATGTGTGGAAGACAAAATCATGGGCATTGTAGTTGATAGCAGGTCTGATGTAAGTATATTTGATGGATCATAGCTAGAACTTACTTTGTACTTTTATTTGTCATGCTTAGGAAGTTATGCCATTAGTTTTAAGAATGCTTTCCTCCTATCATACTCCATATGGACCTTATCACACAAGTTTAAATTACGAGGAAGACTTGCTCTTGTTGTTCTTTCTTTTATGGACCAAAACCAATAACCATTGGTTATCAATGGTCCCCAACATGGGGTTACCTCCCTACCTACACATCTGTTATATCATATTTATTTTTACCTCCCTTTGGCTTATCTATTGAATTACCTTTATTCCATTTTATTATTTATTCAATATGTGAATACTTGTGTATTTGTTGTTATACACCTGTTTTGTCTCTATGAAATGCTCTAATAGCTGTGGCACAATTTAGAAACTTGACTATATAGCATACCTACAAACACAAGAGACACAACCACATAGAAGATACAACCAATGGAGGCCCTTGGAGACCCAAAATATAGGATTGCACCTAAAATTCCAAAAAGATAGAGGAAGTAATTCTCAAAATGATATGAAAATAATTTGATTACAAAAGGTGGAATATATTTCATATATAGGCAAACCTTGAGGCTAAAACCATGGTGGTATTCTATCCATGGTATCATAAAAAAATTGGTACTGGTATCCACCTACTATCACTAATTACAATATTTTAGGAGGTAGTTTGTGAAATAAGTTTCTAGCTAGAATTACATAAAAATATGAGCTATTATAGAAAAATAGCTTATTTACATTATAAAAATATATTAATAAAATGGTTTGTGTGTTGGCACATAACAGGCCCTCCCCTTCTTTGTCTCCAAAGCTTGAGGGTCAAATTTAAGCTCTCTCATTTATTTTTTTCTTCTACTTCTTTCTCCTTTGCTTTGAGATGATCATATGCCTTATTTTGGATTACATAGAATATTTGAAAATGATCATTTTTGATGAACTATATGAATTCATTTATAGTTCTCTTTTGTGGATGTTTGAAAAGATCATAGGGATCCAAGCAAGGCTTAACCAAGAAATCTGCCATAGCCAATGCTTGGCTGAAATTGTATCCACATAGATGAAATGATTTTATTGTAATGGAGAGAACACTTATTGAAAATTATTTCTACCAAATGGAAGATCCAATGAATCATTATCATGTGCCAACATTTCTAGGGAGAATATTCATCTAATCATGTCGGTTGAGGTGTGATTTTTTGCCCCAAAATTAACAAATCCAATAGTACAATTTATTTACAAGAGTATTCTTTCACTAAATTACACAATAGCAATTGAATTTAGGAAAATAATCATCAAACAAAATGATAAAGTAACATGCACACTATAGCCAACCATATTAGGAACTTGAGGGGAAAAGCACAATAGGGCTCCGAGAGACTGTCCTCCACAACTAAGCACAAGAGCGTCGAACAACCAACCAAGTCAATCCGACCCCTTGGCCCACAAGCAATCCAACTCAATGGGTGGTCTACTTAATTGAGGGAACCTGTACTCCTGCACCTCCCTATTATGTTTCCTTGCCAATTCCTAATATGATTGCTTTATGAAAATCAAATGAATATTTACTAATCCTAAGATTCTTGATGATTTAGCAAGCTAATTAAATAAATAAATATGCTCTTTACTAAGTTCACAAACTAATAAATATTGGATCCAAATATGTGGCATACTGACTATTGCAGAAATATAAAGTTTGCTGTATCTTACTGCCTTATAATTCAAATTATCACTGCTTTATAATTTTAATTCCTTACTGCTTTCTTATCCAGATCAGATTTCCATTTATCCCTTTTTCATCTGCTCACTTACCACATTCTAATTTCTTAATGCCCTTCTGCTAATGTATGATCAATCCTTTTTATATCTCTTCAAGTGCCCCAAGAGTAGCGACCACTCATAGGAAGGCGACTATTCAGGAAGGAGGGTTGGCATGTATTACTTTTAAATTTATTTATTTTACTTCTCTAAAAGAAGCGATTCCCTAATGAGAGTCAGCCTATCCAAAGGAGGTGGCAATTCCCTAGTGGGTCGTGTTGTGACCTAATTCACACATCGCCCCATTGCAAATGGGGACCCCCAGTAGTTTGCTTTTTAGGGTTTTGCCTTCGCATTACAATTTCATAAGTCCTTTGCTTTGAGAGTTTAGAGTTAGAGTTTTGAGGAGTCATCCAAGCCAAGAAGAGAATTCAAGCCTAGAACGATGCATAGACATTGTCAAAGTGCTCAGAAGGTCCAAAGGACGAAGAACACCATTGCTTTGAGTCAATTCTGACACTTCTACTTTTTAGGGATTTTGCTTTTTTGCTTTTTGCTTTTTCTATTTTTGGCACTTTTGGACCAGTCCGGGATTTACTATTTTTAGAAATTTTGCTTTTTGCTTTTTGCTTTTTTCTATTTTTAGTAATTTCTATTTTTAGAAAGTGCAGGGTCCCACAGGTCATGGAGTTGACGTTTTCATCTTCAAAATAAAAATTTTACACCTCCAAGAGTAAAAAGCAAGAAAAAATCACATGGCAAGGGTTTTGTTCCAAAAGATCTAGATAATGGCAAGAAATCCATGGCATAAGCATCCCTAAGCTCGCCTAGACATGAAGGATGGATGGCATGAAGCTAGCAAAGTCCGCCCATGCTTGAAGATAAGATGGAAAAGCTAGCTCCAAGTCTGCCATGTTCAATATCAAGCACTTGATGAAGTCCGCCCATGAAGAGAGATGAAAAAATGGCTAAGGCACCATGAAGTCCGCCATGGAGATGATAGGCACAATGGCAAACCACTTCCAAAGTCTGCCCCACCTTGAAGGAAGCATGTCCAAGCACAAGCAAAGTCTGCCATGCCATGTCTTGGCTAAGATGAAGTCCACCCAAGTGGAAAGGAAGCATGTCCAAGCATGAAGACAAGTCCGCCCATGCACTTGTCCAATCTAGTGCAAAGTCCGCCCCACCTTGAGAAGCTTGTCCAAGATGCTAAGAAGTCCGCCCAGCCTTGGCAAAGAGTCTCCAAAGTCCGCCCAGCACTAATGAAGGCATGGCATGGAGAAGATGAAGTCTGCCCAGCCAAGAGGAGAAAAGAAAAACTTGAAATTTGACTAAGTATGGATGCCTTGAGAGGGAAAACTCATAAAAAATGGTTTAGTATGGAGATGGTTAAATGTCAAAGGAGCAATGCCAAAGACAAGATGAAGTCCACCCATGCTAAGGAAGGATGTCAAACATCTTAGGAACTCCACCCAAGCATAAAGGCAAGATGGCAAAGAAGTCTCAAAGTCCGCCCATGGAGAAATGGCTAGGTAGTTGTGAAGTCCGCCTCTACATGGCTCAAGGCAAGGCAAAGTCCGCCCCACTTGAAGATGAAATGTTTTAGCCCTCACCAAGTCCGCCTAGAGAAAATGTATTATGGCAAGAGGAACTCAAAGTTCGCCATAGACCAAGAGAAGATGGTAAACAAGCTATGAAGTTCGACTTGGCAAGAAAATCCATAGACAAATTAAAATTTTGCCATAATTGAAAGACTTGAAAGGGTTGAAAAGGTTGGAAAATTGAATTTGATACTTAGAATATTTTAATATTTTCCAACACTTAGAAATTTTTTTGAAATATATAACACAGCCAAAAATCTTCAAACTCAAAAGGAAAATCAAAAAAATATTTTGGCTAAGGATGGTGCCCTGATAAAATTGGAAACTTGTTTTAAAATTTTTCGATAAAGATTACATTGCCATTTCAGAGAAAATAAAACAAGTCTGGGTTCGATGAATCTAAGAAAAAACATGAATTTGCTAAAATAATCGAACTCTTCAAACTTTATAAAGAGTTCAGCTTGTCATTTTCAAATCATTCTTCTCCAAGTTTGATGGTAAAACTCTCTCGAAGATTGTGAGATAATTTCTTTGAAGAAAGATTTTGGAGAGAAAGTAAATTTTTGAAAGAAAATCCTTGGAGATTAAGTGATTTTTCGAAGTAGAGGACAAAGAACAGAGTAAAATTTCTGAGTTGAAGGACTGAATTTACATAGAATAGTGTGCTTTTTCGGAGATAAAGACAGAATTTTTGGAATTCAAAGCAGAGTCTAAGTCAAAAGTATATAAATTCAAAAGTTAAAATCTGAGTATTTACTCATTCTGGGAAAATTTGTTAAGTACTTAGTCCAATTCTCTCAATTTCAGTCTGCTTTTTCAGGATTTAACTTTTCTACAGGCTGAAAGCGAAAATTTTGAGCAAAGGTCCCAAAAAATTAGAATTAAAGTCTGAAAATTAATATTTTTCATGTTTATTGTAGGTTGATGACCACTAGAGGAGAACCTTCGAGAAAGGCCTAGATGAAGTTTGCAAGCAAAGGACTGCAGCCAGAATCTAAAATCAACTCAAAGTGGAAAAACATCACAGACACTAACCTTGGACACGTAGATTTCAAAGAATTCAAGAAAGGAATGTACGGGCAAGATGGATTCCTGCCAACACCAATTGCTCGTCGGATGATGAGGAATGGCATTGTCCAAGCAGCCGGATTTCTACCAGCTGTAGAATGTGCTAAACTAATGGTAGAATGCGCTATACACTATAACACACAAGAGAGGTGGATTGTTGCACCTGATGGCAGAGTGTTAGCTCATCTTGGAGAGTTAGCCATCCAAGAGGCATTCGTCATACCAAGTTATAACCGAACTTCATACAAGACTAAAGAGGAGGCAAGAAGACTTTATGAAGATCAGATAGATCTTTGTGCAACAAATATTAATAAGACATGGTTAGAGAAACCAAGGCTTTCCATCAAGAAGATGCCAAAGAAGCTGCTTCGCACAAACTTCAAGGAGTATGGAGATATTATTTTACTATTAAACAGAATAATGGGCAATTCTCAAGGCACGCCATTCGAGACATGGATGTACTACTTCATTGACGAAATCACCTCAGGCGTGAAAATGTTTAACTGGTCCCGAATGATTAGTGACAATCTTCATGAGCAATTAGTCAATTTGGAAAGGACAAAATCTTTTCACATGAGTTCTTATGTTGTCTATCTATTGGCAAGGACTTACAGATATGCAGGATTGATCTGCCGAGGCGTAGTGGGTAATGGAGAAAATGAATTCAAATCTTATGATTGTTACCCGCAATTGCAACTCTGCCAAAAATCCCACTTTAGGAGAGCGCATGATGCCTTCCTAATGTATATCACTAGAATTTTGCAAGGAGGAACACATCAAAGGCTTACTTGTGAGGCCAAGAGCCTAATCAACAAGTACGGATCCTGGTTTATCCAGTTTTCGAGGTTCACCTACATAAGAGTTCAAGGATTCACTAGATGTCCTTACCGACTTCCGATCTATCCCACCAACAAAATGGTCTTGCTTGAGGTACTTAGGCAACTGGAAACATACCAAGGATTCCAAAGAACAAAGCAGAAGGCAGCCGCCACCTTTTTGTTCTTTATTGGGAATATGCAAGAGTCTTGTCCATCGACACATGCAGCTGAAAGTGCCAGGTTAGAAATGCAATGGTACCCTCTCACGTCTTACTGGTCCAAAGCTGACTTTGATCCTCACCACCACATTGGGACCGTGAATGGAAGGAAGTAAAAACATAAGGTAGACTTGGAGGATTTTTGGGCGAATGCTGCAGATGAATATGACATCAGGAAAAGACTATGGTCCAGACTGCCGGTGAACCTGATTAGAACAACTGAGCTCTTCCGTGTGCCTGATCAACTGGAGGATGATGGAGAGTATATTCAGCCAGGCTTTGATGAGAATTGACCTCTTCCTCCTGTAAGATGGTCAGAACCAGAGCTAGTAGATTTGACCACCTTGATGAGGCCAGTTGTCAAATATTCCCAGTGGTGGGCAGATCAGCAAGTCCAAGAGCTGCGACGAAGGAATGTGACTTTGACTTACAATTTAATGGGTGAGGCGGAATCCTATTCTTCAAATGCAGGTGCATCCCAAGGCGATGAACCAATCGAGAGCACTCATTTGAGGAAAAGGAAGGAAATAGTTGGTGACTCTACAAGAGTGAAAGGAAAGAAGATTGCAGATGAGGAACCTACTTAGAAGAAGCAAAGATCGAAGCCTTCTCATTCTGCCATATCCGGGAATATGAATGAGATATTGGATATTGATGAGTCATTGAACGACATAAGGATTCCTTCGTTGATTCATATTGAACCAATCCTGCCAATAGATGATGAACCCCCATCTCCCATAGGCACAAAAATACTCGAGTCCGAGGATGAAATGGATATTCAGGATGGTGAATTTAAAGAGGGAATGATTTTTTCTCTTAAAGGAATCCAGGATAATCCATGTGTAGAGAATGCTTAGGAAGAAGAAGGCATTGAACAACCTACTATTCCTAACTGGCTAAAAGAAAGACTGAAAATAAAAGTACCAGTAGAGATCCTAGAGGAAGATGATATAGCCGATTTCTTGGCCAGTTTAGAGACAGTTGCTGTGAAGAAGCCTGCCAAAATGTTTTCCACCATCCAGAGGGATAAAGCCGGCCGCTGTTCAGTACAAATTGCTGTGCCAATGGTGGATAAGTCGAAAGAAGATATTGCTCCTGAAGAATATGCCATCACTACTGTCGACTTGGGCCCAACAACAAAGGGTCAAGAGGTGCAAGACTTGGAGAATTCAGTCATATCCATCAAGGTGAGGTTGGAAAAGGAAGTGGCAAAGAAGAAAGAATATAAGAAGGAGATTGAACGCTTGAAAGAGTACATCCAGCATCTGACCAAACCTCTTGATCAGGTCGACTCAGTAGTTCCTCCACTTTTAAACTCTTCACAAGAAACGATCAAATTTTTTGAGGAAGAGATGGTCACGGCTAAAGAAACTAAGGAGTGGATAGTAAGCAAGAGTGGAGAAGTAGCTACATTTGCGGAGAAATTGCTAGTAGCTCATGGACAAACTTCCTCATTACTTTCAAGAATTGCAGTTATGGCTAAAGCATGGGAAGACCTTTAGGATATTTAGGATAGAATTCTCCCATGCCTCAGAGTGCTGAAAGGAGTTCCGAAGCAGGAACTAATTGATGGAAAAGTTATTGCAGCAGGCGCTGCATATGATTTCAATAACTGGTACGGGGCATTGATTGCGCGGAGCGAAGTCTTGGAGAAGGTGAAGGCAGATAGTATCAGAGTTGAGGAGCAGATGAGAGAAATCTAGAACAAGATTTTACTTGTAGTTGCAGATGTACTTGAAAAGGATATTGTCTAAGCAAATGATATGCAACTTGAAAATCTAAAGCTCAAAATCCAGGAGGCTTTCTTCACTAGCATAGGACCGATTCTGAAGCAAAATTTGACTAAGGCATTAGACTTCCTGTCCATCCGGGATGCCCCCCAATGCCAGGAATCAAAATGGGAAAATGTTTTTGCTGAGAGTGCAGATGATTTGGATGTGTTGGAATACAAGGTCAATATGCTGCCACATGTCACAATCGAGGAGGTCAGCACAATAGTGTCCAGGTTCATCGAATACATAGCCACTCAGGAGGATAAGGATGTGCCTCCAAGAAGATAGCTCCATATGCCATGTGTTCTTCACTCATTTGTTGTTAAAAGTCATTTTGGGAAACCCTAGTTAGGGTTGAGTTCTTTTAATCTTTGCTGTCGATCTTAAATTGATCTCGGCCATTCATTTATTTTCAAAAACTATATATAAACTCTCATCCTCTCATTTTCAAGTGTGGAGAGTGTTATGAAATTGTTGTGTATAGCTACTTTGGATAATAAAAGTTCTTATGCATGATTTGCTTTGAATCCTTGTTATTGTCAAGTGGTTGCATGGTTGCATATCTCCTTCAACAATAGAATAGACTTAGTATAGAACATAGAATAGATTTAAAATGTAGAATTTGATTTGAATGTATGTTTAGATGGATAAAAGATTTGATAGTAAAGATTGGTGAAACTTTGCTCATACTTTCTTCGAATAGATGATTTTTGTTCGATGCGTAAAGTTAGCCTGAGCTTATATATTGTGGATGCTTAACTTCTGTCTGAATAAATATTGTTCGATTTGATGGTAGTTATTCGTGACGTGAAAATCATAAGCATACCCTTAGGAGATTGCACTCACTTTGTGTAGTTGTCCTCAGTGTGGCGAAGCAAAGTGTTGTCTTTGGTTTCACCCAATCTTTACCGTCTCTTGAGTTCATAGGATTAACATAGAACTCCTAAACCCTCATCCTTTTTGCACTTTTTTTCTTTTCGAAACTCCAAATCCAAAACACAAAAAATAAAAGGAAAAAAAGAAAGAAAGAAGAGAGCATTATTGTCAAATTAGTCTAAGTCTTAGCTTGTAAGAGATTTGTTAACGTAAGTCCCTTTGTGTATTACCATCATATCACAATGACCATTGAGCTTATCCACACGTCAAGACCTGACAAAAGAAACCTTGGAATTGCCATATGATCTTCTCGCAATCTTAGCATACGCGGTGGTTTTTCAAGAGAGGATAAATTGTCTTTGGACTTTTTATTCTAAAGTGTTCGGTGAATGATAAAACGTACACCAACAGGTCAGCCCAATTTAATTCTAGTATCTTAATTTATATTTATTCTTTCCTTTAATGGACTCAGCGCTGTCTTTGTAACTTTAATTACTGCTTCTAAAAATGAATCACTGTTTTTAATAATCGTTTTCATTACAAACTCGGGTGCTAATAATATAAGCCTCTTTATGATAAAGTCAGCCCATAACAACTGAATTTTATTTTTATTCTATTTATTTATTTTTTTGGTCATCCCTTCTGTCATCATCTGAGTTTTGTGGCTGTGATCCTATTTGTGTGGTTGCAATTCCATTTATTGGCAGGGACATGACACTGAATACTTTCTTCCATTACTTTCTTGTGACTAGTCACTATCATCGCTGCCTCCTTTCCTTCTCTTTCCATGAGCAGATTTTCATCTTTATAAAATTTATCACAAAGAAGGGAGACTTATTATCTTGTCATTCATTTATTTTCTTTACTTGTTGTACATCACATTGGAGGAGAAACACCATATGTATGATGAAAATGATTTTCATCATAACAGATTCAAGATTTATAAAATAGAAGCATAAATAAGTAATAACTGAAGTTACTAGTTTGGGTTCAGGTACGCCAATATGGCTGCTTTTTTTGGGGTGTGTACATTTTCAGTTGGACCATCCAAAAACATATATAAAGATCATAAATGTATAAATATTTTAGTCTAAAAACAGGAATAAGTTCAAAAAACCATGTAATATGCATATAATAATTTAATAAACAAAATAACCATAAAACTATTACTTAGATTTTAATTTGTCAAACAATGAATATCATGATAGATATTTGCTCTTCAATATCATACAAAATCCTACCACTTTTCAAGGTATTAAAGTGATTAGGGTCACTGACTGTATTAATCCCATTTCAGATTATGTCACAGAGTAAATAATCCGTAACTGTTACTATATTAACCCTTAAAAATTAAAGTACTTAGAGACTAATATAAAAGGTGATAGCCCAGTTCTCTTAACCCATATTTGAGGATTTATAGTAGTTTATAATTGATTGGAATTTTGAGGAAAGAATGGACACCAAAAGGCTAATTAAAGTTGAATACTCTAAGGATTGTTTCCTTTCATTGCTGGAGAATTATAACATGGTGTTATATACTATTAACAAGATGTAGTTATAAAGTACAGTAATACATATCTTTGGTTAAAACCATAAGATTTAGGGTTGCGGGCTAAAGAAACAAGAAATAAACAAAGGGTGCTTGTTTGTAGTTTTGATAGCGCAAATGAATCCTGAAACAAGAATAGTTTCCCATGGATGTTTTCCTGATTCACAACTGCCATTTGGGGATTTAGAAATATCATATCTTCTAGAAAGGTCAAATGGCCAATTGAATGTGCAAACACTCAATTGTTTGCTGGTTCATGGCTTTTGAGTGCTATCAAGTTTAGTAAGGCTAAATGCCAAAAATAAATCAATATATCCATTAATTTTGTGTTCATGATTAATGAAGGCTAAATGCTTATGCCCTCTCTACACCCACATCAAATTGAAGTGCATACCTATATCTGAAGTGAATTGGACTAGAATCCATGGCTTTCTATGAACGAACGAGTAATAGAGTAAATAATTTATGCCTATTCAATTGGAAGAAATCTTGATACTATTAATTATATGCAAGGTTGCTAGGAGACTAGTACTGGTATTGGTACGGGAGACTGGTACAGGTAACAATATTGCTTTTTTTGAAAATAGGAGACGGCGGTACTTAGAGACGCCATCTAAATATAATTTAATAAATTAATAATTTATAGAAAATATCATGACATTGAACTTTCAAAACAAGAGCAGTGGTAAAGTTTAACAATGAACATTAACTTTAAAGTTTAAATACACAAATGCCATTGTGTCAAAGAGTCAAAGAGTTCATACTTCATAGTTCACATTTGACATTACATATTTAATATTCGATTACATATTGAAATTCAGAAATGTTGATAGTTTGATAGGTTGATACGCAAACAAAAAATAAAAATCAGAAACCTATCATCTACACCACATCATGATCATCCATATCAAGGTCCTCAGCAATGATGCTCTCCAAATATTCATCACTCTCAAACTTAGGTTCCTTTGTTGGTAGTAAAACTGAGGGTAAATCACTAAGGCCATTTGCTTCAACCACTTCATCCACCATGGCTGCAACTTCTCCATTAGGTGAAATTTGGTCCCATTTTTGCTGAAGAACCCTCCTTGCACCTAGGATCTACACGAGAGAGAATACGAAGTGAGCTATGAATGTACACCAAGTTCTTTGCTTTCTTTGACCCTAATCGGTTCCTCTTTGTTGGAGTAAATTAATCATTAGTAATTTACTCTAGTGCTTAATGCAAACTTAGGAAAAGGTCTCTAGTTCTGATTGCGAGTGTTATTGCATTAATCATGCATAATCAATCAGTTAAGTGACTTAACTGATTCATGCATTCTATTATCTCACTCTTCTCTCAGTTAGAACTCCACCATTCAGGGATCTCATGTTGAGTTCATTTGAGTCTACATAAGGATATTCAATCCTTAATTGTATTCAAGCGATATCAATATAGAATTCGGTTTCTGTAAATCTGTTCACTATGCTTGATCTTTTATCTTCCTAGATCTTCCTAGTTTCTACATGGTATCAGAGCTTAGGGGGAGATATTTTCAAGCCAAAGGTGAACGAAATTGTATTTTGTTGGATTCCATTGCTGTGTGTTTACAATTTCAAGAAGATGATTAGACGTCTTTAAAGCATTTTGGAGGCGTTGTTTGGAGTCAACCTGTTGGCTCATAGCAGAAAGAAATTCACCCATCTCAGTCTTGTCAGTCCACACAACTCACATACCCATTCACAGGCTCGAATTGACAAATTCAGGTCATATTTGTGGTGTGGCGTGTAGTAGAGCTAGGCGAGATTGAGGCATTATTTGCAAGTTTTTGCAAACCTGCTACTTTCCACTCCCTTCATGGCGGATCTCTTATTGCATCCGTGAAATTTTGAGGCCGTAAAGGGGTCCTTTCATGGGTGCCTGCGTTTACGGTTTTGCCACACCATATTGTGGCATTTAAAATCTGCCAAGGCGCATTAGAGGTCGGTGGTGTTGGGGCATAGCCGCAATTCTTTATATCAGGCTCATTGGTGAGCAGTGGTGTCTATATCTCTGGCGCTGCAAAGAGACCTCCACTCCAATTGATCTCTGTATTGGCCACGGTTTATTGCTGGTATGTCATAGTCAATGAACAAATCTGCAATTTGGAGGCCACGTTTCTGCCAAATAAAGCCGCTATTGCAATCAGAGGTGCGATTGGAAGGCAGGGAGGCGTCAATTTGAAGGTTGGGCGAATGGTTGAAGGAAGCCATTTAAATTGCTGCAATAATGTCTGTTAGATGGCTTGGACATAGGTAGAATTGGCGCCCTTTGCTATCACTTGGCCTGAGCAAAATGGAACATAGAAAGGTGGCTTTGACATATACATCTACTGTCAAAGGAAGATACTTGCCTTGAATTCCGCTCAGCCAGCTTCAGTGATTTTAGGCTATAGCCCACGATCTGCAGTGAGGAGGCCACGATTTGAGGAGGGGACGCATTTTCCGGAGAAGCGGCTCATGCATAGAGGCCTCGACCACCATTTGGAGGCACACCCCTTAATCTGCAAGCTGCGCCAATCTACTCTCCACAGTACCTCTGCTTAGGCCGTGTAAGGTGCGATTGGAGATGCATTTTTCTTCTTAGGAGCCACGATATTGTCAACAGCCAGGGTGATTTCCTCTGGTAAAGCCACAAATTTCTTGTGGAGGTTACAAATTCCCTTGGTAGGCACGTATTCTCCAACAGAGGGCGCGATTCGAACCTCCAGGCGTATGATTTGCTTTCTTGAGGGCGTCGTTTGTATTTTTGCAGGCAAATTTCTGTGATTGCAATCAAGTTTTCACCAAAATGGAGGCAAATGTAAACCTTTGTTTCTAGATGCATGCATGTTTCTAGTATAGGTTTCTTTCATTTTGCTTTTGAATAAACAAACTTAGAATATTGCTCCTCCAATCGACAGCCAAAAGTGTTTTTCTGTTCTAAATTCTTGTCTACGTGAGATTCCAGTGTCACAACCTCATGTGCTTCCAGAGTTTCTTTCTAGCAGGGTTCTTGACTACATGAGCTTCCAGAGTTGCATCCTTGTGTGCTTCTAGAGTTTCTTTCTAGCGGGGCAATATTGAGCATTGGATAAACAATGGCATCATCCCTAACGGAGGGCATCTTTGCAGTTCTTCAGTAGTTGCAACTTTCTTCTTTAATTTGGATAAGTTAGTTGACAACCACATCACCGCTGTTGGCCCACCATCTTGATCGCCTTTGCAGCTTGTTCTCTATCAGTCTTCACATGATCTTGGATCGACATCATTGCTTTCCGACATGTGGACACGTGAGCAGTTTTCAGAGGCATACATCATTGCATTCTTTTCCTTCATCGGTTTTTACTTCTCCTCAGTTTTCATTTAGGGGGGGTGTTGGAGTAAATTAATCATTAGTAATTTACTCTAGTGCTTAATGCAAACTTAGGAAAAGGTATCTAGTTCTGATTGCGAGTGTTATTGCATTAATCATGCATAATCAATCAGTTAAGTGACTTAACTGATTCATGCATTCTGTTATCTCACTCTTCTCTCAGTTAGAACTCCACCATTCAGGGATCTCATGTTGAGTTCATTTGAGTCTACATAAGGATATTCAATCCTTCATTGTATTCAAGCAATATCAATATAGAATTCGGTTTTTGTAAATCTGTTCACTATGCTTGATCTTTTATCTTCCTAGATCTTCCTAGTTTCAACACTCTTTAGTGAATGAATAAAACCATAAGTACTCCAATTTCTCTCACAAGATGAAGAACTGGCTACTTGTGAGAGTAATCTTATTGCAAATGATTGCAATTCAGGTGTTTCACCTCCATGGTTCCACCACCGCTCTATAGGGTCTTTCTTTGCTTGCATATCATATAAAGCTTCCACGGAAGTAAAATCACTATGCCCACGTGAAAACTTATTCCATTGACTCCTCATAATTGAAGCTTCCTCACCTCGGCCATAAATCTTTTTTTATTGCAGCCCAAAATCCCTTCATTACCTCTCTATCCTCATATGGAGCCCTCTTATTGGTCACTTGTATATTATGCCATTTAGGATTTAAGGCATAGGCAACACAATGAAGGGGTGTGTTAAGTTTGTTCCATCTTCAACATAACTTATCTTCTATCAAAGGATATAGAGAAAGATCTTTTGCATCTATTATTTTCTTGATTCTATGACACATGGAATCTATTTCTTCATAAATTTCTCCCAAACATGGCCTGTTTGAATCTACAAATTTGATCACCTCACATATGGGCTTAATAAAGTCCACAACAAATTTAACATCAGCCCAAAAATGGTCATCAAGGACCATACCTTTCACCTCATTGCAGCATTTGATGCAAATTGCCTCCAAGCTGCCCATGCATCATTAACTACTGTGAAACACAAAGCTCCTTTCACTTCACAAAGACGGTCAAGAAGAATAAAATAAGAAGCAAACCATGTATCAGTTGGTTTGAGAAGTTCCACCTTGGCAAATTTTCGATAAATGGCTTGTCTGCGGTGATGGTTACTTATGAACATCTATATTTTTCTGCCTTTTTCTATGAGATCTAAAATCCATTGGAACTTGCCAATATCTTTGAGTGCATTATTCAACAAATGCACACAACATGGTGTCCAAAATATATTCTTGTACTTTTTTTCCCCAACATACCTACTGCTTTACAAACAGGGGTAGCATCTGTAACAATTTGGACTACATGTGATTCCCCCACCTCCTCAGTGCCGTCATGAAGCTGGTTAAAAAGAAACTGCATTTTTTTTTTGCCCTGAACAATCTTTTTCCTTCAAAAAATAAGGCCCTTTGCTACATGTTACCATGATATTAAGTAGTGGATGATTTCTAGCATTTGTCCATCCATCCATCACAATATTGCATCCTTTTGTAGGCCACACTCTTTTCATTGGTGCAGTTTGTTGCTCTAATCGAACTTTTTCTTTATCAATTAGAGTAGTGCGAAGCTTTTCATACCCAGGTGGTTTATACCCAATTGGTCTATTAATGATAGCTTGGACCATCTCTCCATAGAAAGGTGAGCAAGCAACATTAAACGGTATTCCATTTGCATAAAAGAAGCATGCAATCGCTGCATTGACTGCTTCTCGACCTTGCACATTAAATAATCTTCCAATGGGGTTTAAGCTACCAATGTGTGGTCTCTTGTGAGAACATTCTGCTAGTACATCTCTAGAAGACACATCCACCTTTGCCTCTCTATTTTGATTTTGAATTGCACTAGTTGCCCCTGTCGTTGAAGCAATAGAGCTCAAATTAGAAACTTTCCCATCAGCCCTTTCTTGATCCCTCACAACATATCGTTGTACCTCATTTGGACAAGGATCAACACTTTTTCCAGGGATGTGAAGGATACCTCATTTGGACAAGGATCAACACCTTTTCCAGGTATGTGAAGGAAATGAGCCCTCACCCTCGTGTAAGTACCTGGCCATGACATTTCACATAACTTACATGTGATCGTGGCTGTTCCATCTGAACCCTTCGGCCTTGGAACACGATCACAATACTTCCACAATGGGTACAAGCCTTGTTTTCCACCACTTGACATTCTACACAAAAAAATAAAAAATTATTAGCAGCATATCGGATATCCATATCAATTTTGAAGGGTAGTTTTTATAATTTTAGACAATCTTAGACATTATAATTATAATTAATGTTTATTTCAGTTTTTATTTCCATTTTATGCTTGGCGCACTTCTATACTTGTCGCCCAAAATTCATCAAAAACAAATAAAAACACAAAAACAGACAGTTTTAGTTCCAAGGTTGAGTTGGAGCCAGCTGGGCTCATCACAGGAACTATGGTTCAATTAACCTAAGGATGAAACCCCTCTAGGTTTGGAATTGGAGGACAAAGTCCCACAATTCCTTAAGAATGATTTCACTTGAAAATCACCATAGTGCTGATTTGACTAATTTTCTAGTAGACATTGATAAAGATTTCAAGCTAATAATATTTGTTGTTCATCAGCAAATCTGATTGCTATCTTTGAAGGAAATACTTAATTGTGCAATCTATTATTGTGAGCTAGGGTTTATTATATTTAGAAGAAAAAGATATTATAGTGCTGCTCCCAGACATCGTGAGGGGCATTGCCTCTCAATCCCACTAAGGGTGCTGCCCCTAGACCCCCATGAGGGCACTGCCCCTCAACCCTATTGGGGGTGTTGCCCCCATACCCCTATGTGTGGTGTTGCACCCAAACACCCATGAGGGGTGCTACCTCTTAACACTGCTAGGAGCTGCTGGCCCCAGACCCCCACTTCTTATTTTTATTTGCTCTTTATATCTCTATACTAATAAAATGCCTTTAAATTTAAAAAGCTATAGTTCTTTTTCTTTTTTACATTTTTCTACATCCAATCTTTTGAAAAAATTTGAATCTTTTGGTTTGCTGACTTTTTCCCCAAAATATTTTTGTTACTATGGTGTAGTGAAAGATTCCTTCCTCAATCTGATCTGAATTTTCTGATTTTGGTTTTTCTTGGAGTCTTTGACCAGCGTATAGAATAGGTTTTGTTTTGTTTGTGTTTTGTGTTTTTTTTTAATTTTTTTGTGTTTTTCTGAGTTTTATGTGAAATGCATGACATGTACAATGCTGATAAAGGAAAAATAACCAAACATGCAATGATTCTATTAATTAAAAGACTGAAATTACATAGATATGGGCCAACTGCAACATACCCATTCATCCAAAGACCAGGAAATGACTTTTTACAAGGCTGCAACTGAAATTTCAGGTCTGATATAACTCTGTTACAGCAAATTCGAACTCTCCCAGCTCTACAAAAGACTACCCAATTCGTTTCCAGGTGTGAGAGGGGTTGTGCCACTGCTGTATGAAACTTCTCAGCTCCAAAACTTCATAAACTTCACTTAGCACTTAGGGTTTGAAGCCCAAATGCCAAACAGAGGTGCGATTGACTGTGCAACTGTTGAAAGATGGTAGAAATGCCCTCTAAAAGGACTGATCTGCAATCTGATGTAAAGTTCTGTCCACGAAATGGACTGGTCTGCAATATTCTTCCTCAAAACTAGCTGCCAAACTGATAAGAAAACCTTCATAAGCTGTTTTTACCTCCTAAAATGCTGGGGTTTCGTCCAACACTCCCTTCTCCCAAAAGTTTTCGTTCTTGGAAGGCCAAACTGCATGTAGAAACCCTCCTTGAGCTCCAACCTGCAATGCTGCTCTGAAAATTATAACTTGTGATAATGAAAATGGGAGCCTCAAGTTCATTTTATACACTTTTCACTATTCCCCAAAGTGGGCGCCCCTTTTAGGGTTCCTTTTTGATTAACACCATGAAGACCTTTTAAGTCTTTTAATGAAATTGCTTTATCTCCTTAAGCTAGGCGTGGGTTTTCAAAGAGGCCTTCATTTTAATCATTAAAGTTGTTTTTAAAAGCCCCAAGTTATGTCTCTAGGCTTCATGGCACAAGGGGGTGCACTTTTTACCATTCCACCACCTATGTTTCAGTTACTATTCACCCCTTCACTATTCCATTAGAGACAACTTAAATATTTCCCAAGTAACCTTGAATTCAACCTCTGAATCACAAACTGAAGCCTTGGAAAGCTCCCGACAAGGTTCCACAGCCTCGGAATGGGTCCCCTATCCATACTGTTGACCTACGGGAACCCTAGTAATAGGTCAACCTCTGCTCAGATCTGAACGCCTAAGGAAGGGACATTATAGTCCTCCCTTCCCGGGATTGCTTGCCCCCAAGCAACTGCAAAGCTGGATGCTAAAGTATTATCTCTCCTTCCCACGTGGCATCCTCCAACGACAAAGTCTTTTCATCGCACCAAATATTCTCTGATAACTCTGTTCCTCAACCTCCTCTCCCTCAGATCAAGAATCTCTACAGGAATCAGTATCAACCGACCCTCCTCATCCAAGGGAGGCAAATCTGGTGATGAAGTCGCATGCTGCCCCAAAGCCTTCTTCAAACAAGACACATGAAAAACATTATGT
Source organism: Sequoia sempervirens (assembly GCA_007258455.2). Classification (NCBI taxonomy): domain Eukaryota; kingdom Viridiplantae; phylum Streptophyta; class Pinopsida; order Cupressales; family Cupressaceae; genus Sequoia; species Sequoia sempervirens. The sequence goes on from VDFB02345109.1 coordinate 20,166, forward strand.
CTCTTGCTCTCCGAGGTTAACTCAAGCTCGTAAGCAACCTCCCCAATCCTTCAAAGAACTCTGTATGGTCCATAAAATCTCGTCTTGAGCTTTTCAACCCCACTCCTCTTGAGTGTACTTTGCTTGTAGGGCTGTAGATGCAGGAAAACCATATCACCAACCTCAAGGTTCTCTCAATCCTGTGCTAATCAGCATAAAGCTTCTGCTGATTCTGTGCCTGCTGAATGTTATCCTTAAGTGCCTTAAGGATATCCTGATTGTCTTGAAGCCACTCTCGAGCTCTAGGCGCTTTGCTATCACCCAACGCCAAATCCACAAACAATAAAGCATCATAACTGTATAATGCTTGGAAAGGAGTCATGCCAATAGACATATGATGAGTAGTATTATAGCAATACTTGCTTAAATATAACCAACGCACCCATACTCTCTGCTGACCTAAAACATAATTACGCAAATATCCCTCTACCCACTTGCTGATGATCTCCGTCTGCCCATCAGTTTGAGGGTGGTAATTGGTGCTGGGGGTCAACCCTGTACCTGTAAGTCGGAATAGCTCTTGCCAAAATATACTCATGAATCTACTATCCCGATCACTGACAATGGTCTTGGGGAGTCCATGGAGACGAAATACCTCAGGGAAGAATAACTCTGCCATCTGTGAAGCAGTAAAATCAGCTGCGATAGGGAAAAAATGTGCATACTTCATCAATCTATCAACAACCACATATATATAGTCCTTCCCCTGAACTCTCAGAAGACCAGTAATAAAATCCATTGATATACCTTCCCACTTTTGCTTTGGAATAGGCAATGGCTGTAGAAGCCCAGCTAGGAAAGTATGCTTTGACTTGTTCTGTTGACAAGTCACACACTCACGAACATAACGTAGGACATCATCCTTGAGACCCTTCCATGAGTATCTCTCACGCACCTGTTTGTATGTCTTGAAGTACCCTGGATGTCCTGCTAGTGGAGTATCATGGGTGGCACGCAGAATTTTTTCCTTAAGCTTCGATCCGGGAACTAAATAGATTCTGTCCTTGTAGTGTATCACATCATCAATCATAGTGTGCCTGTCATCCTGGACCCGTCCATCCAAAATCTCACATGCAAACTGATTTTTGGAATACTCAACTAAAAGTTGAGACTTCCAATCAGCTGAAATCTCACTCATGGAACAAAGGGCAACAACTATAGGCCTCCTGGAAAGTGCATCAGCAACAACATTTTTCTTTCCCTTGACAAACTCGATGTCAAAATCATATGCCTGAATCTTGCTAACCCACTTTTGTTGGCGCTCATTAAGTTCTTTTTGTTCCAAGAAGTATTTCAGACTATTGTGGTCAGTTCTCACCTCAAACTTCCCACCCACCAAATATTGCCGAAACTTCGCCAAGGCATGCATAATGGCGAGCATCTCCTTATTGTAGGTGGAGTACAATCTCTCATTATCCCTCAATTTCCTACTCTCATATGCTATGGGATGGCAATTCTGCATAAGTACTGCTCCTATGCCCCCTCCTGATGCATCTTACTCTAGAACAAAGGGCTGAGAGAAATAGGGAAGAGCTAGAACTAGGCATGTGCTCATAGCTTGCTTGAGTCTGTCAAATGCATTCTGTGCCTCCTCTGTCCAACTAAAAGCCCCCTTCCGTGTAAGATCTGTCAAAGGAGTTGCTAGTTGAGAATACCCCTTAACAAACCACCTGTAATATGCACATAATCCTAGGAAACCACACAAGTTTGAAACATTCCTAGGCGGCGGCCAATCTAGCATTGCCTGTATCTTCTCCTGGTGAACCTTCACTCCGTCTGCACAAATCACATGTCCCAAGTATAATATCTCTGTAAGTGTAAATTCACATTTGGACATCTTGGCAAACAAAGACTGGGCCTCCATAATACCAAGAACCTCATCCAAATGCCTCATGTGCTCCTCCCAGGTTCTACTGTAGATCAGAATGTCATCGAAGAATACAAGCACATATTTACGCAACTGCTTATTGAACACATGATTCATGCATGACTGAAACGTAGCAGGTGCGTTAGTGAGACCAAATGGCATCACTAAAAACTCATAGTGTTCGTAGTGGCATCTGAATGCTGTCTTATGGATATCCTCCTCACGAACACGGATTTGATGGTACCCTGATCGAAGATCAATCTTCGAAAAATGCACTGCCCCATGGAGCTCATCTAGTAACTCATCTATGCGTGGAATCAGATACCTATTATTAATTGTTTTCTTGTTGAGTGCACGGTAGTCAATGCACATGCGCATTGTGCCATCCTTCTTCTTCACCAATACCACAGAAGAAGTGAAGGGGCTAGAACTAGGCCTGAATCCCATGTCCAGTAACTCTAGGATGGTCTTTTCTATCAAATCCTTAAAGGCCTTACGATGACGATAAGGAGCGGTAATGACGGGCTTGGCGTCCTCCAGCTCTATCACATGCTCAAACCAACGGTCAGGAGGTCTACCAGAAGGAAGGTCTCCAAACACCACACTGCGCTTGTCTAGCACTGACTGGATATCTACATGAAATACTGGTCTATCCTCAGAGGAAGGTGACTTGGATGAAATGAAACACTGTGCCGCCCAAGCAACATCCCTATGCTTGAAAATAGACTCCATCCTATGTGCTGAAACTACCATAGGTCCACCATCAGAGAGGGCCTTCAACACTGTTTGACCTATGGAATGTAATTCAAGTACTACGTACTACTGAGCAAACTAAATCATATGCAGAACATGGAACAAAATAATAGAACATGAATATATCATGTTTGAACATCAAAAGCTTCATTCATTATCAGTGATATCATGTATAATAGTATTACCAACCATGACATTCCCTCATAACATCTCCCTGACTACAGTTTTTGAGTACATATAACGTTCGGCGGTAGTTAAGTAACCAACCGACACTATGTTTCATAGCAACAGTTATCACTAATCGAGACTTGATTACCCGAAAGTACATGACATGTATTATTCCCACTAACTATAGTTTTATTAGCAAATGGCCGACTACGACTGACTACAACAAAAGTAAAGATGGATTACTTACATCATCCCCCCCTAAAAAGAAGTCGTCTTCTAGACGACTGAAAACCAAAAATGCCAACTCAAGTTCGTGCTTGGTGCTAGCCAATTCCTTTTCTTTTCCCTGTGGCCGACTCTCCCTGTCGGCTGAAAGTCGCTGCACATCAACCACCTGTGTATCTTTTTCCCACTAGCTGATCATCCTCTGCCAACTGATTGTCACTCTCACCCAATACTCCGTCTCTCCCTACCAACTTCTCCTCGAGAGCTGCAACTCTCGTTTGCTCGGCAGCCAATTGCTCCTACGACTGCACTATGATGGTTGGTTGTACTGCAAATTGGCAATTCCAATAAATCTGATGGGGGTCTGGGGGCAACACCCCCAGCGGGGTCAAGGGGCAGTGCCCCTTGCGGGGGTCTAGGGGCAGTGCCACCAGTGGGGTCAAGGGGCAGCGCCTCCAGCGGGGTCGAGGGGTAGCGCCCCTCGTGGGGTCTGGCGGCAGCGCCCCTGGTGAGCTCCTTGTCGCGGTACAGGGGGGGTCGAGGGGCAGCGCCCCCGCCGCCAAGACCAATTTAACACTTCTGAAACCACTCGAAACTTCATTGCGCGCCTCATTTTCATGATTTTTCCACAGGTTCTGAATAGTGCTGATGAAGCTGAAAAATACAGACTTTACATTGTTTTTCTTAGACTTTACTTTCTCCCGGTCGATGCTTGGTACAACCTGCCTTTTACAAACTTCGATACTTGGTACGGTCTTTATTTGCTTGGTATGTACGGCTTGTTCCTTGATACGTACGACTTCCTTATGGCATTCTTTCTGGCTTGGTATAGTGCTTCTTGTTCTAATGCGTACAGTCTCCTCTTGATTTGGGCGTACAGAGTTTTTACTTTTGCTGAGTCGTACGCTACAACCTGATGTTATGCCTGGCGTGATTTGAAAACTCAGAACATGTCGCACGTTGAACCCTGGCAGTGGATGCCGTACGACTTGGAGAACCTCTGACTGTGAAGGCCGTACGAATTGAACATATGCTGAATGTTGTACGAATTGAACAGATGCTGAATGCCGTACAATTTGGATAAATGCTGAATGTCGTACGCTCGTCAATGCTTGAGGCCGTACTCTGTGACTGGAAATTGCCAACTGATGCCATACGGTGGAAGTGTTGAGTTTCTCCTGCAGGTGCCGTACGACTGGAATAACTTGTAGACTTTGTATGATGCTTTGAGTACGCCGTACGACCTGGGCAACTTGTAAACTCCGTACGATTTGAGGATGCTGTACGATCTCAATAACTTTTGGGCGTCGTACGACTTGATGGTCACATGTGCTCTGCCGTACGACCTTGTCTTTTCTCCCGTGTTCTTCCTCTGTGCTTTGTGCCTGTCTTACATCCTCCTTACCTGCCAAGCCTCGCCAACTTAAGCCTTCAAACTGCCGTACGACCACCTCTCTGATGCTGGTGCCGTACGGTTTGATCAGTTCATACGATTTGCCTCTGTGGATTTCCCTTATTCTGACCTTCGCCCATGTTAACTTGCCTCTAAAAGGTCGTACGCTGAAGCTTCCTTCTTTTGTGCTTTTCCAAACGTTATTTGGCTCGGTTGCTCTTTTCCTTAGTTGCCCGATTTTTCCAATGGCCATGATTTTTATTTTAATTCTCTTTATTTTAATATTTCCTCTCTTGGCCACTTTAAATTTTCTCATTTTTTTCTTCCTCATAAATTCTCCCAAGTCACTTTTTAATTTTTTCTGAATTCTTTTATTTTTCTTCTCTCTTATTTTTTCTCTCCTTAATTTCGTTTAATTTCCTCTCCTTAATTTCTTCTAAGTTCTTCATATTTCTTTTAGCTTGTTTCTTTTCTATTTTTAATTTTTTGAAATTTTTTTATTTTCTCTCTCCTCATTTTTTTCTTCTTGCAGCTCAATTTTTTTCAATTTTTTATTTTCTTTCATTCCACTTTTTTTGTTTTAATTTTTTAATTTCTTCATTGTATTTTTCCCCTTTTCTCTCACTTCCAACTGTTCTTTTATTTTTTCAAATTTTTCATTTTTTAACTCCATTATTTTCTCCTTTTCTATTTTTTCATTTTTTGATTCCAACACAAATTTTTCATCTCGTACCTATTCAGATTTGTGGACTGGCGTATCGTCTAGTTTTGATACTCTTTTCTTTGTACTCTCCATACTCGGCCGAAAGTGTTTGGCTCGGCCTTCCCTGTTTCTCTTCTTCCTTGATTTCCCCGATTTGTAGCATGTTACACTCTCGGTGGAACACTTCATAGTCTTCCATCTGCCAATGAAATAAGCCATTCAGTGAGCTTGTCTCGTCCTCCGAACAACTCTCGAGTTCAAGTATGCCTTCAGTGTTCGGTTCCATAGCTTTCCTTCCTTCGTCCACATCCGACTCACCTCCATCCGATTCAGATCTGGAGGAAGCCAATTCTTCACTCATGGCCTGGTTCTTCAAGTCGATGACGTACTTCCACCCGTTGTTCTCGATTGAGAGTGTGTTCCTCTTCCAATTATGATTTTCCTTCGTGGCTATCAGCCATCCTCTCCCAAGTAGTGCATCGTACACTTTCCTCTGTAATAGGATGACGACAAAATTTAGCAAAAACTGTTGTGTCCCGATTGTCACCTTCTGCGCCATCAACGTTCCCAATGGCTTGATACCATGTTGATCAGCGCCAACCAGTTGGAATGTTGGCGGCCAGAGTGTAGGCTTCCCAAGACTCTTCCATGTGTCTTCGGGTAGTATGTTGACTCCCGATCCTCCGTTGACGATAGTATTTGTCAAGATATTCCCTTTGATCTCCATATGCACGACCGTTGGCATCTTCCCGATGTTCGCTGTGAGCAATACTGGGTCGATTGTTTGTTCACTGTACGGTGGCGGTTCTGGTACCAATTCTTGCCTTTGATCCTTCGATCGCAGTTGCTTGCCATCCCTGATGATGTTTGTGATCGCCAGTCCCAATTGCGGCATAGTCTGGAGAAGGTTAGTTACTTTGATCGGTACGATGGTCTGTAGTACCTGTTGTACGATGTTGGTTTCCGCCTTCGACCGCTGAGAGGTTCCTGGCTTCTCCAAAGGTACTTTGTTTTCCTTTGCCATTGCTAGTTCCACTTCGGTTTTTGCTTCCTTTAGCCTTTGTTTCTTCATACATGGATCTGGGTAAGTGGCCTTTTTTGCTTGTGCTCTGGTGATCGCTAGTACCTCTTGTTCTTCTACTTCCAGCATGTGGATACCCTTTTGCTTAGGGCATTCATTATCTTCATGATCGCCTGGGCCACACCACTTACATAATCTCCCTCCCGAACCTTGATCGTTCTGGCAATCCCTGGCAAAGTGGCCCCATTCGTTGCACTTCCTGCATTGGATCATGGGCCTTCCTTTTGCATCGTACTGTATCATGTTTCTCAGACTTCTGTTGCTTCGGTAACCTCCAGGGGATGCATTGCTATTGTACTGGGGCTTCGGTGGTGTGTTCAGCGGTGTTGACGACTCTCCTTGAGTGAAGAGTACTTGCATACCCCTTGCTCTTAAATTATATGGGCATTCCTTGATGGAATGTCCCATAACTTGGCAGATATCACAGAACATCTTCTTTGGACAGTTTGCTTTTATGTGACCTTCCCCATTGCACTCTGTACACCAGAGTTCTCGTGCTTCCCTCGCACTCGCTTTGTCGGCCTTCAATTCTTTCATCATTCGCATCATATCTTTTCTAAGTGCTTGTACGGTCTTGGATTCACTGTCGCTGTCGTCCGGACTCTCCTCGTCGTCTGTCTTCTTTTTCTCTCGGGAAGATGTTTTATTTTCACTTTCTATGTCCATTGCCCGACTGTATGCTTCAGCGTACGACGAAGGAGGTACGACTTTCATTTTCTTTCTTAATGACGGAAGCAAGCCCTCGATGAACCATCTTTTCTTCAACCTGTCGGCTGGCTGTGCCTCCAATTTCCCCAGCAAATCTTTGAGTCTTCGGTTGTATGTCCGCACACTCTCGTGCTTTCCTTGCTTGGTATTATATATCTCCGCAACAATCTCGCTATCATCCCGCAGGAGTTTGAACTCCTCTTGAAATGCTTGCTTCAATAATCTCCATGTAGCTTTGTGTGCTTGATCTAATTCAGAGTACCAGTCGATGGACTATCTCTGAGTGTCGCTGGAAATGCTTTCAGCCACTGATCCGGATCGTCTTGCCCGCTTGCTATCCAGATGGTTTCACATGTTTTACAATGTCTTACTGGATCTTCTGACCCATTCCCCATAAACTTCAGCAGCTTCTGCCGCTCAGGAGTCACCATCTTTCCCCGCTGTCCTCCTTGTGTACTAGACCCGATGAGACTGGTTTCCCCGCTACGTTCTGGTGCGTCACTTGCACTCTCGGCCACGTACGAGTCACTCCCACGTCTTCCGTCAGAGTCCTCAACACCTTGAGTCTCCTGGGGTTCCCTTCGGTACTCTCTCCGCCTTGGGGTACTGGGCTCAGATCTTCCACTTGTCAGCCGTTCGTCGTCGTCCGATAAGGACAACTCCCGAAAACATCTGATGCTACTACTTAATTCATCTTCGTTCTCATAAGGATCATACCTTCCTACGTACGGGGTGCCGAAGGGTCCTTCGTCCCTCCCTTCCACCAAACTTTGATGTGCTCTTTCAATGGATGTCTCTATTCGTGTCAGATTCTCATGTGTTCTTTTAATACTCTGGTTTATTTCAATTAGATCCTCATCAAATTCCTTACCAACTTGTTGCAGTCTTCTTCGCCGGTTTTCTTGTTCTTGCAGCTTGAGTGATCATTGAACCTTCTCCTCCTGAGTCTTGTGCCCGCTAGGTACTCAGTTCTTGTCTTTGTTCGGCCGTACGGGCATTAAAATTTATTCAAGCAATCATTGTTGACTACCGGATGTACGTCTCTGGCTAGTGTCGCGTTCCTCCTCTTCTCGTTTGGTTCTCTCTTCGTAGCGTTGCAGTATTTGTTGCCTTCGGTGTTCCCGATCCCCTTCTTCAAGTACTACGTACTACTGAGCAAACTAAATCATATGTAGAACATGGAACAGAATAATAGAACAGGAATATATCATGTTTGAACATCAAAAGCTTCATTCATTATCAGTGATATCATATATAACAGTATTACCAACCATGACATTCCCTCAAAACATCTCCCTGACTACAGAAACTGAGTACATATAATATTCGGCGGTAGTTAAGTAACCAACTGACACGACGTTTCATAACAACAGTTATCACTAATTGGGACTTGATTACCCGAAAGTACATGACATGTATTATTCCCACTAACTATAGTTTTATTAGCAAATGGCCGACTACGGCCGACTACAACAAAAGTAAAGATATACTACTTACAAGCACCACCTTCTTGCCATCAACTGTAAACTCCAACTCCATTCTCCTGAAATCCTGAACATACCTACCAAGTGACTGTAACCACTGGATGCCTAGCACTGCATCAATGTCACCTAGACCCACCACATAGAAATCATCAGTCAAGGTGTAATCTCCCAACTGTATATTAAGCTGCGGAATTACCTTGGTGCACCTCATAGAAAATCCATCAACTACTGTCACACTGAAACCAGGAAAATCCTCTGCTTGCAAACCTCGCTTAGCAACCAATCCCTCATCAATAAAATTGTGCGTGGCACCATTGTCAACAGACAAGTCGCACGTTGCCCCTTAATCACTCCCTTCAAGCGAAAGGGATGATATCTAGGGACTCCTAAAAGGGTGGCTATGACAGGATTGGGTGCATCCAAAGCGTCACCCGCTCCAAGCTCCACCTGTGGGGCTACCCGTACATCCTCACCATCGCTGCCCTCGGAATCTGTATCCTGTATACGCTCGTCATCCACATTAGACACAACCTCAATGAGATGCGCCTTGCCTCTCCCAAGGCATCGGTGTCTGGGCTCCCAAGGCTCCTTACATGTGAAGCATAGTTTCTTCCTTCTCAACTCGTTACGTGTCTCCTGATCCATCCTGGGAGGAGGTGGTGTACTCCTATGCTGTGCTGGAGATCTCTGGAAGGACTTGGAGCCCTTGGAAAACTTTTTATTCTGTTTATAAGAAGTAGGAGGTGGTGAAGTATCAAGGTCTAGTGCAATCTGGATAGCCTCATGTAAGGTCTTAGGCTTAAGAGCCTTGACCAAACCTCGTAACCTGTCATGTAAACCCTCTATGAAGAGCATCACCACACGTCTATCTAGCATCTCAGGAACCATAACAACAATGTGTTGAAACTCATTAATGTAAGTTTCAACATGTCTAGTCTGTCGCAGAAGTGCTAAATCTCTATAGTACAACTCAACATCCTTACGGTCAAATCTGGAAATCAACTGCTTAGTGAACTCCTTGTAAGAATGAATAAGTCTATGGTTTTGGGTAACCAAACCATGATGCCACCAATCATATGCCACGCCCTCCAAGTGTAGTACTGCAAACTAGATGGCCTCGTCCTCAGGCATTGGCTTAAGTGATAGGTAGATGTCAAGCTTGTGCACCCAAGCTCGGGCGGTGATCTTCTCACTACTATCAAAGGGAGATATAGTGAGCTTGCTAGTAGCTCGATGGAGATCACCATTATGCTGTTGTCTGGGTCCCCTATCACCACGGTTCCTCATGCTATCTCTACGCTGTGAGCAATACTGAGGTAGAGGAAAGGCATCCCTAACATGCCCAGGAAGGTGTGCCCACTCATCACTCGCTGCCATAACCGTATCCTAAAACTCCACTCCCTTGAGCGGGTCAACTGGTGGTGGCTCATCTCTAGGAGGAAAATGGGGCTGTATGGGTCTATTTGATGTGCTTGTACGAGTCCTGTCATGCCTAGGAGAACCAAGAGTATTGTCTCTCGATGAGGGAGCCCTGCTACTCCCATGGCTGCCTGTAACTGTAATAGACCTATCAGTCCTCTCACGTCTGTCATGTCTGCCACGCCTATCTCTATGCCGACCCAAATCCATCCTGTCAAGTGTAGTTTGGAGTCTATCTAATGCCTGTACAATCAGTGGTTGTGTATTAACGAAAGTTCTGAATAACTCACAATCTGGATCTTCTTGCGGATTTTGTCCCCCCCTTTGATGGGGACTGCTGCTGCCCTCATGGCTATCTCCCATGGCTGCACTCGGAATACCAGTGTTAACCCCAAGCTGTTTGTGTGCTCTCTTGCGGGTATAATATCTGTGAGGCCCGACCTCTCTAGGATGCATAGAACTGAACAAAGTGCCCACAGGCTGGCAAGATCATGCTCTGATACCACTGAAAGATTCCTTCCTCAATTTGATCTGAATTTTCTAATTTTGGTTTTTCTTGGAGTCTTTGACCAGCGTATAGAATAGGTTTTGTTTTGTTTGTGTTTTGTGTTTTTCTGATTTTTTTGTGTTTTTCTGAGTTTTATGCGAAATGCATGACATGTACAATGCTGATAAAGGAAAAATAACCAAACATGCAATGATTCTATTAATTAAAAGACTGAAATTACATAGATATGGGCCAACTGCAACATACCCATTCATCCAAAAACCAGAAAATGACTTTTTACAAGACTGCAACTGAAATTTCAGGTCTGATATAACCCTGTTACAGCAAATTCGAACTCTCCCAGCTCTACAAAAGACTACCCAATTCGTTTCCAGGTGTGAGAGGGGTTGTGCCACTGCTGTATGAAACTTCTCAACTCCAAAACTTCATAAACTTCACTTAGTGCTTAGGGTTTGAAGCCCAAATGCCAAACAGAGGTGCGGCTGACTGTGCAACTGCTGAAAGATGGTAGAAATGCCCTCTAAAAGGACTGATCTGCAATCTGATGTAAAGTTCTGTCCACGAAATGGACTGGTCTGCAATATTCTTCCTCAAAACTAGCTGCCAAACTGATAAGAAAACCTTCATAAGCTGTTTTTACCTCCTAAAATGCTGGGGCTTCGTCCAACACTCCCTTCTCCCAAGAGTTTTTGTTCCTGGAAGGCCAAACTGCATGTAGAAACCCTCCTTGAGCTCCAACCTGCAATGCTGCTCTGAAAATTATAACTTGTGATAATGAAAATGGCAGCCTCAAGTTCATTTTATACACTTTTCACTATGCCCCTAAGTGGGCGCCCCTTTTAGGGTTCCTTTTTGATTAACACCATGAAGACCTTTTAAGTCTTTTAATGAAATTGCTTTATCTCCTTAAGCTAGGCGTGGGTTTTCAAAGAGGCCTTCATTTTAATCATTAAAGTTGTTTTTAAAAGCCCCAAGTTATGTCTCTAGGCTTCATGGCACAAGGGGGTGCACTTTTTACTATTCCACCTATTTTTCAGTTACTATTCACACCTTCACTAGTCCATTAGAGACAACTTAAATATTTCCCAAGTAACCTTGAATTCAACCTCTGAATCACAAACTGAAGCCTTGGAAAGCTCCTGACAAGGTTCCATAGCCTCAGAATGGGTCCCCTATCCATACTGTTGACCTATGGGAACCCTAGTAATAGGTCAACCTTTGCTTAGATCTGAACACCTAAGGAAGGGACATTACATGTAGACACGTTTATCTGCACATTTGGCTCCATTACATCTATGCATGTTTAAATATTGTCAAGAGAGTTATGCATGGTTTTCATTTTTTAATATTTTTATTAATTTTTTGTTTTCAATTCCATTTGCAAGTGCTGTGAAGAAAACAATTTCTACCAAGGGGATCATCTGGGCTCTATGTCCAATTAACACTACCCAAATATTCATGAATTTTACTACAAATAGGTGGAAGAGTCAGAAACTTGCTGGAAATTTACTGGTGACAATTGGGAGACATTTGTAAGGGCCTTCAAAATGCATTTCTGAAGCTGGAAATGACTCCTCTTCTGGAGTTCCCTTCAAACTAGTCATACAATCAATTCACAACTTACTAACAGTTGATTAAAATAGCCTGCATTAATGATCAACAAATTGCACCTTACAAAATTGGAGGATTTTGACTGCAATTAGCTTCAATCACTCTTGACATTTAGTAAGAATTTTAGCTGCCAGACTATTATAAATTATAATGTTGACTGCTTTTGTTGTTCAATACTATGTAGAAGCTTATAAGATTGGAAAGTATACCTTCAGGAAATTTACATGAATGTGCTTCAAATAGACTTGTACATGCTTGTACAAATATCTATGAATCACAGTGAATTCAAATTCAGCTATTAAATAGATTCCATTTTGTCCACATTAAAGTGAACCTACTTGTTTTCTGATTCTTTTCTTTTAAATTATATTTAACTGTGCTTGCATATGCTTTAAAAATATATGGGTCTTTCCCTCCTTGCATGGATAATTTCCTTTCTATCAAATTTTCTTTGGATTGACATTTATGTCAAATGGGGCATCTCTTCCTCATTATATATGCAATACAAATTTTGTTTGTCTGTTAAAGTCTTTCTTGAAATAGCTTGGGTGCCTTTTGGTTTACCACTAGCAAATCTCTTCGTGCATATATTAGTCCATTTGAGATTATGTGACTCATTCCCATTTAAAAATATAGTTAATACTCATAAAGGTCATAAATTTATCTTAATCAACATAACTCAGAAGTGCACAACATATTCATGCCACTTATGTTTTGATTGTCAGTGGAGATGGGAGACATCTGGGAACAGGAGATGTTGACTTGTACAAAGATGCCATTTGAAAGAAAAAAACCATGGCATGGGGATGCATTGACACAGAAAAATATAATACATATATAAACAAAAAATTAAATAAAAAACTATGGCATGGGCGTGCATTGAGACAGAAAAATATAATACATATATAAACAAAAAATTAAATCTACATATTTCAGAATACTAGTGTTAGTGTTCAATATATAGCCTAAATTTAAATTCAGTCACTTGATAAAGCTTCTGCACATGAACATCTTAAGCCTTATTTGTCTTATCTTCTTACAAATACCACTTTTGGCCTTAATAAGAATTTTTTCTGCTACAAAAAACTCATCATTTTTATGAAAAAAATTAGACAAATTAATGCTTATTAGTGTTAATTTTAGTTCTTTTAGCTGTCATCAACCACGTATTGCCATTTGAAGAATGCATCAATGCAATTAATGACATGTTTAAGAAACTTCCATTATAAGTTTTGGATTATGCAAGGACACTTTCAGGGGGACACATAGAGATTCTTAGAAATGTCATCTGAAGTCTCCTGATGTCTGGGAACATCTATATATGGGGTGCAAGATGGGGTCGCGTTTCTGATACGAAGGATGAGTGTTTGGGCTCAGAATCTGTGTATCTGGGTAGCCATGATTGTTTATTTTTTCTTTTAAAATCATACAAGTGAATTTGTATCTCAACGTAAAGAAGACTTTTTACAAAAACCAGTGCAGAGTATGCGGTTTTTGTTACAATATGAGTAGCAAATCTCTTCGTGCATATATTAGTCCATTTGAGATTATGTGTCTCAGTAATCATTCTCATTTAAAAATATAGTTAATACTCATAAAGGTCATAAATTTATCTTAATCAACATAACTCAGAAGCGCACAACATAT
>VDFB02345110.1:0-47108 GCA_007258455.2 Sequoia sempervirens
ATTTAATTATGTTTTTGGCGGTATTTTAATGATTTCAAATCTATATTCTCAAGAGCATTATAGGAGAATTTCAAGAGAATTTGAAGGCATTCAAGGGCAGATTTGTTGAGAAATTATTGCAGCAATGAAGATCCTATTATCATGTCAAAGTCTTCTTGCATCATGCATGTTATAGGAGCTAATATGTTGATCTAGTGTTTATGATCCATTCAAGCATTCAAGGCATTGTTTCAAATCAAACTTTTCAAGATCAAGATCCACATCCATTGAAGCCATTTCACGCTAGTTGCAGATCTACATTCCAAGGTTCATCCAAGGGTTTGGTGAGTTGTGACACTACTTTGTTCATTCATCATTCTTTCATGTTTCATTATTTCATTACGAGGTTTAATTACCAAAATGGGGTTTGACCAAGGCAAACCCCCATTCACCAACAACAAAACATTTTTTCCTCTTGATTTGTGTTTGCAGATTTAGGTGGAAGATTTCTTGAAGACCAAAATTGAAGAAGTTGTCAAAGTTGCATTTGTTGTCATCATTGTTGCAAATTCATGAAAACTCACCTATTGGATTTATTTCTGATTGTGAAAATAAGAATTTGGAAGTGTAGGCACATGAGAAGAGAACCTAGAAACCATTTTTATAGAGCCCTATCCGGGACCCATAAGTCCTTAGTTAGCTTCCCAAAAGCACTTTTAGTGACTTGTACACATCATTTCTATTTCTTAGATCTGCATTTTAATTTCTGGTTCCATCAGTATTGAGCTTTATCTTTCAAATCCAAGTTATAGGTTGCATTTTGGAGTTAGTTTTCTATTTTTAATCTTTCTCCCCAAAGTGTTGTTTAATCAGGATCCCCATCCTTGCATAAAAAGGAAATTTGCAGATTCACACTTTGACTTGACTCACCTCAAGGTTGACAGTCCTTCAATTGTGTGGATCTCATTTCCCAATGAAATAGAGTGGAAAATAGGTCAACACACACCTAATGGAGTCCATCAATCCCATTTTTGTGAACTTCCCCCACCTTATTTTCCTTTATTTCTGAATGATATGCTCTTCAAGGGAAGTCAATCATGCATTTATAGAAGTTCACTAAGAGAATTTAATAAAATAAAAGTATAGTGGTGAATTAAAATGATACTTTATGGTAGATAAGACAGTGGCATTGATTAGTGAAATTTAGTTTTGGCCATAATTGTCTAAGGAGGTAAATAAATATGTTCATAGTTTTAAGGTTTGTCAAGTTGTGAAGTTTAAAGTACTCTAAATGTTGGAGTGTATAAATGATTACTAGCTCCATAGAAACCATGAGAGGGCATACGTATAGATTTTGTACTAGGATTTCCAAGAACTCAAAGAGATCATGAGCCCATATTTGTGGTATTGATAGATTATCTAAAATGTCACACTTCATAGCATGTAAGAAGACAAATGATGTGCATATAGTTGATTTTTCTTTCAAGAAAGTATTAAGATTGCATGGCTTCAAAGGAGTATAACTTTAAATAGAGATACTAAGTTTGTTGGATATTTTTGAAAGATATTGTGGAAAATGATAAAGATATATTTATAATTTAATTTAGCATGTCACCATAGACAAATGGACAAAAAAATGCAGTAAATAAGACTATGGGTAATTTGATGAGATGGTTAGCAGGAGAGAATACAAGTAATTGGGATATTATATTGGTGGAAGTTGAGTTTGTATATAATAATGTGATAAATATGAGTACAAGGGAAACACCATTTGTTGTAACATATGAGAGTAGTCTAAAGAATATTTTATAACTTGGAGATATGAGTTTAATGTTCATATAAGAGAAGGGATAAATTAGAAGAATTTATAGATCACATGAAAATAACATATGAAGTTCAGTAAAAAAAATCAATTAGAAAATATGAATGAAAGATGTAAGGATCTAAGACATAAGAAAAAATAAGACATAAGGGGTCTGTGGTAGGAAATGAAGTAATGGTGTATCTTATAAATGAAATATTTCTTGTTGAGACATATAATAAGTTTAAAATAGAATAAATTGGTCCTTGTAGAGTTAAAAAAAAAAGAATTATGGTAATGCATATGAGGCGGACCTGTCTAATGGTTTGGGTATGTCCCTAGTGTTCAACATTGTATATTTATATCAATATCATGAAGGAGAGTTAGGAGATAGTGGTGTAGATGTAAAGTGGGAAAAATAGATACTACAATGGGAGAAAGAGGAGATTGAAGAAGTTTTTGATAGTAGAATTGGAAGAAGCACACAAAACATGCAACATGAAGAGTATTTAGTGAAATTGATGAAAAAGTCAATTGAAGACTCATCTTTGATTTTTTAAGTCTAAGGTAGACCAATTTAGTTTGTTTTTTCCATCAAAAAGTGAGGGGATCACTTTTCAAATTACCTCAAGCATGTTTGATGTAGGAGCATCTAGGGTGAGAGAGCAATTTTGTATCAACCAAAAAAATTCATTTCATATTTATTTGTTTCATTGTAGGTATATAATAATGTTCTAGTAATCACATGATCACCACAACTTATGGTTCCTACCAAAAATGCATACTAGAGTTTCAAACTCAATAATAGGCATATCAAAGATCATTGTTTCAGCATTGTAGCAACTATATGAGTTTTGTGGCAAAATTTGGTTACATTTCCTCAGATGTCATGGTATGAATTGCATCAAGATCTAATACACATTTTCAATACATTTATTTAAGAGGATTCTCAACAACATGCCACCAAAATTCATGTTTCATGTAGCATTGAATTTTGCACCAACTTGCAACTAACATTGATCGTTCCTAAGGGAAAGGCACACTATATAAGAATCATTCATAGTCATTTGAAATCAATCAATAAGTTTGGGATGAAGAATTAAAAGTGGATTATAATGTTCAATGGTAGAGAAAGATATATGTATTATAATTTCATTAGAGAATTATGTAATTCACATATGTTGGTACCCATATATTATTGAAGGCCAATGCCTCATGTTGTAAGCCCATTGTGGGAGATTGTAATGTATTTTATGACTGAATTAATAAAAAACAATTTTGTTATTTGTTATTTCATTGAGTTTTGTTGAGTTTGTTGTGAATATGGCCACATGGTTGGATATCCTTAATTAGAGCCTCCAACCATGATTGCACCAAATTCTTCTCTTGAATAAAACTCATTTATTCATCAATCTAATAAGACAAAATTCTTCTCTATTGCTAGAAGGGTTATAACTCAATTGGTTGAGCACAATTGGTGAGGATGATTATATGTGATAAAAGGTCATCCACCAAGGTTCAAACCTTAGAGGTAGGTTCGAGCTAAATTCAACATTTGGGTGACTTTGATTGATAGGATCCCCTACATGTGACTACTTAACCAAAGAACAACTTATTCAACACTTGGGATGACTTTGATTGATAGGATCCCCTACATGTGACTACTTAACCAAAGAACAAATTTTGATTTAGATGTACACTACCTCATATTGTTGTAATCCCTTATATATAGTTTGGTTGTTTCTATTAAAAAAAAAACTCCTCTATTGAACTTACCATATTATATAATTCACACAAAAAATAAATATAAATACTTTAAAGCATGAGCAAATATAAAATTTTAAAATTAACTGTCTTAACTATTAAACATAAAAAATTGGGCGGGGGGCCTAGCTCGATTGGCTAAAGAGGTCACGAGGTCTAGTCTCCCCCCAAATCTGTGGTACTGGAGGGCGTGTCGCGCCAGCACCACCAGCCATGTGAAAATTTCTTACCAGACGCACTGCAGTTTATAGGGAGCTGGATACCCGACTCCTGCAATAAAAAAAAAAAAACATAAAAACATGAAAAATATACAACTAATCTAACATATTCCATCTCCAAATATGGCAAATGACAGGCTTTTCCATTTAAAGTGTTAGAGTTCATCCCGAGGCTTAATGCCATTGGAACAGTCTCATTAATCACTGGGGTGATCCTGATACGAGCTCCAAGATGGCTACAGAGAAAAGATATAAATGATGCTGGGCAAGAGGGTGAGTAGAAGATTTCCATAAAAGTATATGAGGGTTGCTCCATGAAAGTTATTTCTGCCCTCCTGCTCCCCACAATAATCTCTTCAGAGCCTGCACACAAAAAGACAGAATATAACTACTAATGGCAAATTACCTACTTCCCACTGCGATTAGAAAATGTCCCTTATTTGGGTTTAATTGATGGTTTCTGCACCAATCAACATCATATCCATCAAACTTTAATTGCATTTATTTCTCTCATACAGAAAATGTTGTCAGAATTAATTCTAATTCTGTTTTTACAGATCAGAGAAGATTTTTCAGAGTAATTATTGTAAAAGAATTACAATGAGAATAAATGGCAGTCTAAAAAGAGGACTGTTTTAAGAAAAGAACGACGTTCACATAAAAGAATTGATAGGAAATTTTAGCCTAACCAATTCTGAAGATAATTATTGGAACATGTTCAGGTATTGGGTCCTCTTCCTTATACAACACTTTAAAATTTGTATTTTTTGACAAGTGGTTGTTAATCTTTATTTATTTATTAATTAAAAATCAGAATACAATCTGTTCTTTACTTTTAATTAATAAAAAATACAGTAAAGTTTGCATTCTGATTTCTGAATAGACGTACACCATCTTTTAAAAAGTACAGTAAAGTTTGCATTCTGATGTCTGGATAGACGTACACCATCTCTAATGATGATAGTAAAAAATATACATTCACAAGAGACTTTCAGATACAGTTGAAATCGCTATTGTCAGTTGATTGATTGTCCTACTAGTGCTGACTATTGAGTGTTGAAAGCTATCTGTTTCTCTAACCATGTCCTTCTTTAAGTTATTTATCGAAGTACTTTTTAGGATTTTAGCAAGTTCACATTGTGTATCGTCTATTTAACAATTTGGATGCACATTTGACAGTATTTATTAATTAGAAATTCAAAAACTTATGTGATTTTAGAATTCAATTAATTAATAAATACAGTTATATATACATCTTGAATGCTGAATATATATTGTTGGATAATGAAGTACTGTTTGCAGTCATTTTGTATCAAATAAACTTCAATGATGATGAGAAATATGCTGGCACTAGAGAAAAAAGCGAGGAAGCTCGCTCGCTCTATTACTTACATAAGAAATAATCCTGCTTTGCTGTATCTATTCCAACAAGCGATCAAATGTACAAATTTATTTAATATAATTGTGAGGCAGTGGATTGTAAATGTAAGTAGTCTGAATTTTAGACTTTTAGTTTTAGAATTATCTTAATTTTATTATTTATAAATATTATATTTAAATTTTTCTTTTTAATAATTAAACAATTAATAATAATTTTACATCTCATTCATATAAAAAAATGATAAATATTTTGAATTTGATCATTTATAAGTTAAAAACTCAAATAGTATGGTGAAAGGACTGAAGAATAGGATATTAAGCTGAGCTGGGAGAAGGCATTTGCAGAGGATGTACGCTGCAGCTATTAGAGTTCAGAGCAAGAGAAAAGTCACCAACAGTATAGAAGCACCATAGGTAGGTGAATTAATAGGAATTTAAATTTGTTATTTCTTTATGTGCATCATGAGAACTATGTTATTTCTTTCAACATAAGGAAATATTTTATGTTTTTTTTTTTTTTGTTATATTCATAGTTATTTGTTCACATTTTTCTTTTGAATTGAAAAGAAAATTATATTTCTGTAATTTAGTGGGTATCTTTTATTAATGCATACAAGTCAATTTTTAGAATATTACGATATTTTTATTTCATACTGATTATGTTTTGGAATTGAACAATTGTATTAGTATGTACACATATATTTTTAAGTATTTGATTTTTTAATTAGGTTTTTAACATCATCATTAAACATTTAATAAATTGGTAAGTAGGGAGTAATGTCAAATCTTTATAAATTTTTTATAAGATCATTTCAATTTTCTTAAAAATCAAGTCAAATTTCTATTATTTATGGAACTCTACTTTCATTAAGATAGCTGAGAGGTTGAGTAATAAGATTTTTGTCATCAAGGTGGATAGGACTTATAAAAATTGTTTGTATTTTGTTCTAAGAGTTGTTAGGAAACCTTTTCCCCAAAGTGAAAATAAAGTTATGAAAACATTAAAAGGAGATGAAAAAATAAAATAATACTATCCTTTGGTTAGAAAACCAACTCCTAAGGTTTATATAAAAAATTAATGTGACACTTGGAGATATCATGGAGATCACTCAAGGAAGAATAAAGTGATTTAGTGGGACTATGGACATTGGAGAAGGGGCACAGAGTTTGTATAATTTGGAGTACATTGTACACTCAGATTGTCATTGTTAGAGTTTTGTGAGTAGACCACATCCTTTTTGTGCAAGCAGACATAGACTGCTTCTTACACAAGTCCTCCAAAACTAATACCATTAACATCTTCTTAAGATGAAAATGATTTTTTCAAGTGCTATTATTGAAAACCATTGATGGTACAATATATTGAGAATACCTTTATGAAAGTAGTTTCTGCCCTCCTGCTCTCCACAATAATCTCTTCAGTGCCCGCAGACAGAAAGACAGAAGCAAACTATTAATGGCGAATTACTTCCCACTGCGATTAGAAATTGTACCGTATTTAGGTTTAATTGATGGTTTCTGCACCAATCAACATCATATCCAGCAAACTTTAGCAGCATTTAGCTCTCTCTCACGGAAAAGTTGTCAGAATTGATTCTACTTCTGTTTTGACCGTCAGAAAAGATTTCTGAGAGTAATTATATTGCCGACTGTTTCATCGGCATTCAGTGAAAGGGTTCAAACTTGTAAGGTAGAGATTCATTCCAGGGAGTTTGGAGTGCATTGAGCTTAAGATGCATGTACACTGTCCCGCACAAAAGAACTGACTGGATATTTTAGCCACTGTACTCGATTCTGAAGATAGTTGTATTCATACCCAGCACTTCAAAAATTGAATTTGTGGGTAAGTGGTCTTTAATGTTGGATATGAAACCCAACGGTTCACATTCTTCTTCTGGATAATGTAATCCGCTTATGGATAATGTAATCATGAAAACATCAATATGAGAGTATTAGCTGTATTGTACAAAAACAGAGATAATAATAAGAGTGTTCTCCTGCTTTAAATTGGATGTAGTCAATTGATGAACCGCTATAAATTCTGTGTTCTATGTCTTTATGTTGCTGTATGTTTATTCTTAAATTTTTTCTGTACATTAGTTTTGTTTGTTCTTTCTTTTTTTCAACAATTGATATCAGAGCTTGGTGAAGACGCTGATTTGGGAAATTGTGATAATTTCTAGAGAAAATGGAGGAAGCAGAGAAATGAAAATTTGAGAAATTCTCAGTGCAGAATTTTGGATTATGGAAGGTGCAATGGAATTATTACTGATTAAAGGAGATCTCTCACTTGCGTTGGAAGGTAAGGCCAAGAAGCCAAGTACGATGGCTGATGAGGAATGGGAGAAATTGGATAGGAAAGCGAGAGCAACCATTATCCTGTCAGTATCCAACAACATTTTTTATAATGTTACAACGGAAAAGACCTCAAAGCAATTGTGGGACAAACTCTTTGATATGTACGAGATGGCTTTAGCTTCGAACAAAGTTTTCCTTATGAAGAAGTTGTATAATCCAAAGATGGAGGAGGGAGGTATTGTGTCCAATCATTTGATTGAATTCAATACTCTAATTAGCCAATTGATTTTGATAAATATAAATTTGGATGATGAAATCAAATCTATTTTATTATTGTGCTCTATTTTGAATCGCTGGGAAGGAGTAGTGATGGAAACCAACACTGCGATATCCAACAAAAACAAACTCAAATTCGTCAATGTTGTTGGAACTCTTCTTAGCGAAGATATGAGAAGGAAAAATCAAGGAACCTCATTCGGTGATGCCTTGATTTTTGGAAATAAAGGTAGACATCAAGAAAGGGGCAAAAATAACAATCGAAGGAGATTAGAATCTGTAAGAAGATCAATGTCTAGAGGGAGAATGAAGGTAGCTGGTTTTGTGGCAAAGAAGGGCATGCCAAAAAGAATTGTTGGTCTTATAAGAAAGTGTAAAATCAATCAAAGGATAGCGAAGTTAAGGCCACATACGAAAAAGATAAAGGTGTTCTAATCTTTTCAACAAGTGATGTTACCACTAATTCATGGGTGTTGGACTCTAGTGCTTCCTTCCACACAACCTCATGCCAAGAAGCCTTTCAAAACTATCAAGAAGGAAAATTTGGCAAAGTCTACCTTGGTGATAATGAGTCATGTGATATCATTGGCAAAAGTGACGTGATGTTGGTATTGAAGAATGGAAAAAAAATGGCTTTTACAAGATGTGAGACATGTTCCCAAGCTAAAAAAGAAATTTGATTTCTGCAGGTCAGCTTGATGCTCAAGGATGTAGCATCATCTTTTCTCCAAGAACTTGGAAGATGACCAAAGGAGCATTGGTGATTGCAATAAAGTGAGTACTTTATATGTGATAGATAGTCACACTGAAGTGGGAGCTGCGATGGTAGTTGTGGACAATGGGACAAAACTTTAGCATAAGAGGCTTGGGCATATGAACAAAAATGGGCTTGAAATATTGCTCAAAAGGGATCAACTTCTTGGTTTGAAATCTATTGATTTCGAGTTATGTGAGCATTGCATCTATAACAAACAAAAGTGAATCAATTTTTCGAAGACCGGTCATGACTTGAAGACAAAGCCCTTGGAGCTAGTGCACTCGTATGTGTTTGGTCCTGATGGAACCCTAAAAACATTTTATGTTCCATTGCCTTGAAACTATGTTCGGATGTCTCATAGGCCTTGTTCTTGCCCACTAGTTAAGGTTTATGTCATAAGGGTTAGGGTTTATCAAGCTTTAATATTTGAAAGAGAAAACCTTAGTCCCTTTGCCTTTTGTTATATTGTCTCATTGACTTGCTGTGGTCGGTTTTCGGTCATTTAAAAATAACTTGAGTCTTTTATACCCATGTGTTGATCGGTTCCTTGTGTCTAGGGTTACCGTCTCACCGATCGCATTGAAATATTTCCCTCATGATGTTATTTTCCTATGGTTGAGGTTGCCAATTATTTATTATGTCGTTGGCATTTCCTTTCCCTAGTGTGTTCCCCTTTTTAGAACAACTTAAGTCCTTGCTTACCGCGTTGTTCATCGCCCATCACGCTTAGCTCATTAACCTCTTGCTTCACATTAGCAATGAGCGATGACTTATATTTTATTGCATAGTTGCCTCGCTTCACATCGCGGGTTGCACTAACAATCCCAGGTTCACATTAGTGATGAGCGATATAACTAAAATCCTTTGTATCGCCCACTCATCACCCATCACTAGTTGCTAGGTGCCTTTCATTTTTTAATTAGCGATCAGTGATATGGGTTTTCCTCCCTGAGTTGGCCTAATGGTGGAGAACTTGTACTCTTGAAAGAGAGGTCACAAGTTCAAATCCTGCAGGGGGTAAGGTATGTACACCTCGTATTGTGGAGCACGAGTTAGGTGCCTCCCTCATATTGGGAGTACAAGGAGTCCCATATACTGTAAGCCGTCTGTAGACCCAAAAACAGATCGCCTAGTATCGTGGACTATAAAAGGACCTTTCCTTTTTCCTTTTCCTCATCACTTATGACCTTTACATCACTGATTCATCCTCGCTTACTTGCTACCGAGTAGCGATGTCCGCTATGACCATTGATCTTAACTCCAAGAAGATGTGACGGTGTCTTATGTCATCGCTAAACTTTTCACATCGCTGTTGTGTTTCAACCGTCGGAGGGTAAATTAGCGATGAGCAATGTGAAGGTTGTGATAACCTTTCATCGCTGCGACTCAAGGCATTGCAGATTCAATTGCAAAAGGGATACATCAAATAGCGATGAGCGATGAGTCTTCAGGAAAAACAAAAGGAGGTATATTCCAGGCGGATATTCTAATCCAAAGGTTGAAAGTGCGTCGCATGTATGGAATACATCACGGGTAACATCTTTATGAGAAGGAAGTAATTAGCGATGAGTGATTGAAGACTTAGTCTTATCTTCCATCGCTGGGTCCTAATACATCGCGGATTCACTCATATGGGTTGAACATCATACAACGATGAGTGATAAAGAGAGCAAAAACAATTTTAAAGTGGTAACGTGGCAATTTCTAAGGGAATCACCAAGTAGGGCTCCATCGCTGATTAATGTGAGCCGCCAAAAGCGAGAATTAAAGCACAAGGATCACAGAAAACCGTCGATGTTGTTTTAAATCAAATTCAATCAACGATTGAATTCAAACGACAACGGTTGATTGTTAACAGCTCTTCACTTCGCTCGTGCGAGCAGTCTTTCACCATTTATGGTGAATTTGATCATTGCTGAACCATAAAGGAGGAAATTGATTCATATTTTCACCATTTGTGCAAGAGTTTGAAGTAGAAAGAGAAGAAAGGAGTCTGGGCGAGCAAAATCCAGAAGGCAGAAGTTGAGAAGAGTTTCTCGGGTAAGTAATAAATCACACCCTTATGTAAGAATTTCATTAGAAAATGACTAATCAAGGAATTGGTGATTTGAGTAAGACTAAATTGTGAGCTTATGGTTATATTTTAGTATTTCTCGATCATGTGAAGGAATTCTTTAGGGCTTGGTCTTATTCGATAGTGTAGAAAAGGATTTTCATCTACTTGTCGTAGTTAAAATTTCCTATAATTCTATGATCCAAAGCTCTAGCTTTATCCTGAGTTGCAAACCCTAGCCTTCTAAAAACAATTTTCCAAAATTAGCCAACCTAGTGAATCTTCAAATTCAGAAGCTAAGCCAAAACAAAAAAGGGCTAAGGTTGCAAAACCAAAGCCAAAGGCTTTTGAAAAAGGCAAAGAAAGAAAAGGGGGAGAAGAGAGATTTTGCTTGGTTCGTGGAGGGAAGTGCTCAAGAAACATCCGCATCGGGGAAACAAATTGGAAAGAGACCTATCGG
This sequence comes from Sequoia sempervirens, assembly GCA_007258455.2. Taxonomy (NCBI): domain Eukaryota; kingdom Viridiplantae; phylum Streptophyta; class Pinopsida; order Cupressales; family Cupressaceae; genus Sequoia; species Sequoia sempervirens. Next base: position 10,987 of record VDFB02345110.1, read on the forward strand.
AGAAGGGGTCATGACTAGCCGGTTGATTGATTTAGCAGCTGGGATTGGTGAAGTTGCATCGCCATAGTCTGGATGGGAACTATTTTTGTATGATTTTAATAGGAGATTTACAAAACATCCAACTAGACACCTATGGGAGTTTGATCTTCATAAAATTGTGGTTCCTAATGTGTTTGTGGAGGTTGATTCGATGCTAGAGATTGCTCGAAATTATCACCCATATGACAGGATTATTAAAAGCATAAATGGAGTCCCACTGCTAGACATTTCCAGAAGTCGAATAGTGGAGATATTTAAATTGAATCCTATTGCCATCGTTAATATTGATTTTTCTGAATTGTTCCGGGAATATGAACAAAATAAGTATGCATATAGGAGACATGTGTTGCCTAGGCATAGGAGGCAAGATCGGGGGATGAAGGGCACATGGTTTGGGCCAAAAGATGTTGAGCCCTTTGAATGTGATGAATTTGAAGACTACTTCAGGAACACCTACTATTATCTATGCTAGGTCTTGGGCAAAAAAATTGATCTAAGGATGAATGTTGCCATGATGGTAATGATCATTAATATACAAAACATAAATTCAAATAGGGGGTTTGATTATGCAACCTACCTTGCAAATGAGATGCACAAGGAGCTGATGGAATTGAAGGAGGGGAAGTTCCCTCTAGGTTTCAAACACTATTCTCTGCTAATGCACATGATCTTGTGGATGGGCCGTCAGGCATGGAAAAAGTTTATATGAGATTGATAGAGGTTGATGAAGAAGGAAATTAATTTCCTATACAAATGTGGATGTACATATGGGATTAGAATTTCCTTGATTCCAATTATTTGGCATTCTATAATGGTTTTAAATGCGGTGTCATGGAAAGTTTAGGCATGAAGCCTATATATAGGATTTCTAGAGTTATCAAGGAGATCTTGAGGTCTGTGGAATTTAGTGAAAACACCAAAGAGGATCACAATTGGGGTGACTGGTTTTTGCATTCTAATTACATTTCTATAAGAGTTTATGGTGCAAGGGTTCCACCTCATTGTCTGCCCCTATATGTTTCTAATTGATTGGCATTCATGGAAATAATATGGCAGTTGGATGCTATGGACAAAGAACACTTTAGAGATGCTAGGAAAGCATCTGTTATAGCCCCACAATGTTCTTTTAGTTATTTTATTGCTACTGCTAAAGAAAGGTATGACAAGTTTGGTATCATGTTGAATAACAACTTAGGATTCCAGTGGATGACTTGAGATGTTTTGATCCAGAGGGGTTTGTGGATAAGGCGAGGAAGAATAAAGGTAGATTTGGATTTTCACATCATTTCATTTATGCAGATGATGTGATTAGAAACTTGCCTTTTGATGTTGCATTAGTGACAAGGAAGAAGAAATGCAAAAAATTTGTAGCCTCGAGGAGAAAATCATGAATAAGAATCCATTCTATGTAAGCCCTTATGATGAGATCAAGGATCTCTATAAGAAGGAGATGCTTAAGATAGAAGATTATCAAAATGGTGACTTCCAAGAGAAGATCAAGAAAGCAGAAAGGCAAGCAATGGTGATTATGGAGTAGCAAGAAGAACACATGGGGAGTCTCCCAACTTAGTCAGAAGCTCAAGATACTCAAGAATAGCCTTTGGAAGTTGGTGAAGGGCTGGTGACCAGCCCATTAGTTGAGTATTCAATGACAAATCAAGTTGGAGAGAAACAATCTACTGAGCATATGCCTAGTGAACAGGAGGTGAAACAAAGATTCCCCTCCCCTAAAATAAGAGATTATTTTGACCCTTATATTCTGAAGAGTAGAATTGTTAAATGGGAATATGATGAGGATGCAAATGATGATGTGAGGGTGAAGGCATGCATAGAATTCACTTCAGATGACTCTTTTATGACAACCAAAGAATTTAAGGAATTTTTCATTCAGCTCAAGAGTCAAGTTATAAAGAAAATAATTGAGGATGTAAAAACTAGTGTGGACCCCTCATTGCAAGAGGAGGCAGATAAAAAAGAAGAAAAGATCATGGATGAGATTGTGAAAATCACCACAGTTGAATCCATAAAACTTGTCAAAGACAGTGGAATAATATTGTTTCTAGGATGAGATCTCACATTTGCTATTGCACTAGATGCAATTAGAAATGATCCAAGGGCTCACCTATCAGAGGGACATTTTGACAATAAGGTGTTTGGATTAGGCTTTAGTCCCAAGTTGCACACCCTTGCAATTTGGTCAATGGCACCTAATACAGGAAAACTTGAAGTGGTCAAGTCAATAGAAGAGGTTATTGATGCTGTCATGATAAAGAGAGCTACAAAAATCACCCCCACCCAAGTTGCACAATTAACAGTCCATGTTGCAATGTTGAGTGCAGATACTGCACAAATATCTCAGGATAGACATGATAAATTGTTGGATAGGTATAATACTCTGCTTGATGAATACAATAAGATGAAGGTCACTACTACACAAGTAGGCCCATTAAAAAGGGCTTTGCCATCTCCATCTTCTTCTGAGCTATCATCACAAGACAGGGAGACCCTATCATTGAGAATTAGCAGGTTGAAGGAGGAATTGAGGATGGAAAAGGAGAATGTGAAGAAGGCCAAAGAGGAGACATCAAAGGTTGTAGAGGACATATTCGAGAGTGTATTAGGGCATAAAGTGTCCAATCTTGTGCACAAATAAGAAAATGTTTGGTAGGTGTATAAGAGCATTCATGAAGCTCACAAAAGGTACACCCAAGTATAGAGTGCTTTTCAAAATGATTGGAGCAAGTGGAGTGCAAGAGTTGGTTCCCTCAAGGAGATGACGCCAAATATGAGAGATGATCCTAAGGCTCCTACAAATGTACCAGAATTGATAAAGGCGGTTAATTTGTTGGGGGAGATTTCAACATTTCATGGTAAGTTAGGTGTTGAGCTCCAAGCTAAATTCAAAATGTTCAAGGATATGTAGGAGTGGGGAACTCCTAAGGTGTTGAATGAAGGAGAGCAGAAAGAGTTTGATACATGGAAGGAAGAGATAGTAAGTATGCTCCCTACTGCTAAAGAAGCCATAAGTCTCAGTGACTATACATGAACACTTTTCTGGATGATCTGACAAGAGTTGAGGTAAACATGGATGTGTTTGTTAAAGAGGCTTGGATATTAATATATGCCAGGTATAATTTGCACAACTCTAAAGTGAAGAAACACTCAATGGACCACTGAGGAGGAGTATAATACATGGCTTGGAAAATTTGTAGATTAAGCCTTGGATAAAGTTTTTATAAAATTATCTCCTCTCGGTCTGAAAGTGATGACATTGGGTGCTAATGTGGAAAGTGTGGCGACCTTTCCTCTTTTTATGATTTTATGCTTTGTATCCTAAAATTTTGGAGCACATGGGTGGAATGTTATAGCGACCAATTGATGCCTTTTGGAAGGTGAGACAAACCTTCATCAACAAATGCAAGCAATTTTTGTCCCACATGAATTTCCCTCCGAATTGTAAATGCAACTGCATTTGGGAATGTTTTGTAGCAGTCAAATGAATACTTGACATGTGTACATTCTAGCCCAAAGCTTGTTTTACTCCTTCATTTCTATAAGAAGGAATTCAAGGCCAAATGTACAGGTTGTTGATTGATCATTTGAGAACACTTTTTGTAAAGGAAAATACAGAGAACAGTCTAGAGTTTTTTCTTAGGTTTTGAGTCTTTTTGTTATGCAATTGTAATTTTCGATAACAATACTAGCATTTGAATATAGAAGATGGTGCAAATTCAAATCCATTTCTCTCTTGCTGTATTTGATATATGAGCTATTAATAAGATAATCAAGGGTTATTTTGTTGATCTTCATTGTGTTCCAATGAATGTGTGGCTTTATCTTTGTTTTAATTCAAAGAATTAATTAAATTGCTTGGATGAAGCTATAGGTTTATGTAATTTGAGTATCATGATCTGATAAGAAGTTTTGGTTTAGGACATTATGGTATAACATTGTAATGTAGTATAGTAGAAGCATTATGATGCTAAGTATTAAGCTATTATCCAATTATATTTGTGTTGAGATTGGCTCCATTCCCTAGGTTAAGGCATTGGTCTTGGTTTTTTGTTTGTGATGCATTTTTCTCAATCATTCATCAATGATATAAATTCATAACTAAAATTTCTATTGAGTTGTAATTGTTAATGTTTCATGTTGAGATAATCATTCTCTGCTCTAGATGTTCACTGTGTAAAAAAATTGCCAAATTCTTGAAGGATTTCATCTATTGAGCTTAAGTTGTGAGAATGTATCTATTATTTGCAACGTACTTGGTTACTAGGTGCATGAATTCATAAGTACATTGTGATATCACCCTCCTAGGTATTGCAAAGCCCAAAGTGCAGGAGGAAAGCATTATTGCTTCCACTCGTTCGTTGGCCAATCCCTCCAATTAGCTAACCATTGGAAGATGGAAATTCCATAGGCTATATTGTGAGATCAACTTGGTTCTTGAAAAATAACCAACAGGTCCCATCAAGGTAACCTATTTTGGAGGAGTTAATTATTTTGTTACTTTTCTTGATGATTGTACTTGCAAAGTGTGGGTTTATATGCTCAATAGGAAATATTTTTTTTTTCAAAATTTAAAACTTTCAAAGCCATAGTTGAAAATCAGACTGACAACAAGATTAAATTTGTTTAAAGATGGATAATGGAGGAGAGTTTTTCTCTTTGAACTTTGATAATTTCTATGCAGATAATGTCATCCAATACATTAAAATTGTTCCATTCACACCTCAAGAAAATGGTGCAGCTGAGAGGATGAATCAAATGATTTTAGAGAGAGCTCAGAGTATGCTCTCTAATGCAGGTTTAAGCAAGGAATTTTGGGCAGAGGCGATCAATACATTAGTATATTTGATCAATCATAGTCCTTCATCTCGACTATACTTTGGCATTCTGAAGGAGAGATGGTTGGGAAGATGAATTTCATACAATCACCTACGGGTATTTGGATATGAAGCTTTTGCTCATGTTCCTAAGGAGAAGAGGACTAAATTGGATCCCAACTCCAAACGATGAATCTTTACTAGCTATGGAGACAAACAATATGGTTTCAGATTATGGCATCCAGTTGCCAAGCAATTTGTTCACAACAGAGACGTCATCTTTAATGAAAAAGTGTTTCCTAGTATGCAAAAATAAGGGATACCAAAAAAATAATATGAATTTGTTGATGCTATTAGTAGTGAAAGTGATATTTTTGGCACAAATTTAACTTCCAATTCAGTGCCTATGTCAAATTCCTATGCACCACAGGGTACCTCTTCAAACTCTACCAGTTTGATGCCTTATTCACAAGGTAGATTACAATTAAATGTGATATATTTGGAATGAGCTGTGCAAATATTTCTTGTGGTACTTGAGATTTATAGTAGTGCACCCCCAAACATGTTAGATGCCAATACTGGCATGGATATTGGCAATTACCATGATGAGAAGCTAGGACATGATGTAATTGTTGAGCGATCAAATTTGCCACTTGGTTCATGTGAGCGGCCTCCTTTGTTTTCAACACCCACCACATCACACATGAACTATGGTGAGCGCTTAGGCTCCAACATGCCACCTCATATGTTTTCATAGCCTTATGTGGGAAACTTATATCACACACAACCTCTTGAAGCTTCAACGTAGGTACTTGAAGTGTCAATGCAACCTTTTTTAAATTTTGCATTCTTCACAATTAGTGTATCCACTTTTCCCATGTTCCACACAAGGATTTTCAAGTAATTTGCAGCCTTTGGGTACAATACCCACACTACCTATATAGGGTAATTTATAATAGAGAAATTTATAGGAACAGGGCAACCTGCAAGAGTCAGTTCCTCGATTGAGGGGGTCCACTCGAGAGCGTCGACCTCTAGCCAAATTAGATGATTATTAGTTGTTGATATTTGATCAATCAAAGCAAACTACCTTCAAATAAGCTTGCAACAATGTTAATCATGAGAAATGGTTGGCAGAAATGAAAGAGGAAACAAATTTACTCATGGCCAATCATACATGGGATTTGGTCAAGCTTCCACCCAATCGAAGAGACTTGAAGAATCAATGGGTGTATAGATTGAAAGAGGAAGATATGAAGAACCAAAAGATGGATTTGAAGTTCCTTTCATGTTAAATCTGTCCAAAACTTTGTCAATATATACCTGTCACATGCAAAAGATATGAAGAACCAAAAACAATGTTCTGTAAACCTCAAAGTGTAAAATGCATTAAGAGAATCAATGATTACAAAAGAGATTAATCCTTATGAAGGAGATCAAGAAACCCTAAATGAAACCCTAGTGTGCACACTTAATAATTAATAATTAATTATTAATGTACCTAAGTTTAGCTTAAGTAACAAAGAGGAATAAGTGACTTAATTAATTAATCAATATGATATAATTAATTAAGCATAATAACCTATTACTCTAACACCCCCCCTTAAGATGAACTTAGGAAGAAGCTAAAACACTAGAATAAGATGCATGAAAGCAAAGATGGGTCCTGACAACTAGGCATGATCAGGTACCCATTTACAAATGCAAGAATGAGGTAGAAAGGAAAAACCAGGAGGGACAAACCCCCTACAATGAGATGACATCTTTGTAAAGAAGCACGGAAGAACTCTGTAAGTAACACTAGGCTGAAATCGGCAAGCAAGGAAAGATATTTATCTACTAATGAAATCAGATGAGAGTCACCGATTGACTCAAGGAATCATGAAAAGCGTGCGGACCATGCCTCAAAACACTCGAAAAATCCAAACGGGAACAACCACGGAATCTCATGAGCAACAAGCAATTATTGAATGATGTATTACTGAAAACGAAGTGCAAAGATGCAAGATGCACTCTCCCAACTGCCAAAACATCCAAGTAATCACCAAACAACCCATCGGGCCAAATCTGGACTAAGTGATAAACCTGGGACAGATACAGAAAAAGTGTATGGACAGCAACCTAGAGCTCCTCAATACCTTTCCGACGCTTCAAATGAGGCAAAATAGAGATCGTGGCAAAAAGTTTGAGCTCGGAAGCATAAAAAGTACATCTGACTTCAAACGAAATAAATACAGTAAAATAGAAAAATAATGTAAAATAAATTTCACCAAATGAAAGTGCTCGGAACCAGCTTTCTGGCGATATCTCGTTTGCCCGATTTCGATACCGTATGCCCAAGTTATGACCAAAAGAAAAAATTGCTTCTTTAGAAAACTGGGCTTAGGAGAACAAGAGAAGGGCCCATTATCTTACGGCGATCATCATTGACATCAGTAGTTCACAAGCTTAAAATTGTGACCATTTGGCCATCACATAAAAATGCCCCGCAAAAAAATTGAGCCCTTGGTTGACATATGATTTATGAGCTCGAAGGCCGGATTGGGGGGCTTGCGGAAGACCTTGGTTCCCATGTGACCGTGTAGAGTGCTGAAGGCATGGCGAGAAGCCCTCAAGGGCTAGCGAGGCCCCAGTCCCTCCATGGGCCGAGGCAGGTGTCTGGGCGGGGCTTCACGAAGGCGGCCTGGAGTGGAGGGGTGGGGGTGGTGGTGTAGAGGTGGTAGGTGGGAGGCCGCCAGTGGCGGCGGGCGATCTCCATTAGAACTGGCCCTTCATCACCGTTCCCCAAAAACCTAGTTTTTGAAATCCATGCCTCGATCTACGTCTTTGGGAGGCCGTCGGCCTCAGGACAAAAAATATGCCTCCGGATCAACTTGCACCAAAATCGACAAATTTTATATGAAAATGGGGGTTTTTGGAACTCAATGGGGAGGTCCGTTTCTCCCAAAATGCCTAAAAATTAGGATACCCCAGATTCAATCAAAAATTGCCTGTGGAAACCCTTGCACTTGAAACTCACTAAAAGGCCATATCTTCATATCACGAACAGGCAGCTGCAGGTCTGGAGCTCTGATACCATGTTAGAAAACCAAGATCACCTGCATGCAAGATGGATACCTATCACATGCAAAAGATATGAAGAACCAAAAACAATGTTTGTAAACCTCAAAATGTAAAATGCATTAAGAGAATCAATGATTACAAAGAGATCAATCCTTATGAAGGAGATCAAGAAACCCTAAATGAAACCCTAGTGTGCACACTTAATAATTAATAATTAATTATTAATGTGCCTAAGTTTAGCTTAAGTAACAAAGAGGAATAAGTGACTTAATTAATTAATCAATATGATATTATTAATTAAGCATAATAACTTATTACTCTAACACTAAACTTACAGTAATCAATCCACTTTTTTGATCACTTTCATTTGTCCTCTACAATGTGTCCAAAAACACAAGAAGACCTAGACTACATGAAAGACATTTCATATTCATCAATTGTTGGGTTAGTTGCCCAAGATTCAAACAACAGGGTTTCACTCTCTTTTTGGATAGCAAAAATTCTATTCCCTTGACTAAGATGTGGCATTTCATAATTGAACCAAGCATATTGAGCTACAATATCACTTTATCCGAAGTGTGATTTAAGAGGGAAAGTTGCAAATTGAAAAGATTGATAATCCGGTTGATGCATTGACAAAGATAGTACCAAGGAGAAGTTTTTGTAGGACTTCTCTTGACATTATCAAATTCAGACAATAGGCCTGAAGTGGGGGAATGTCTCTGAAGGTTTGCAATAGTGGTTGGGTTTCAAGTGGGAGATTGTTGGATATGAAACCCAATGATCACATTCTTTTTTCCTCCAATTTGGTGATTCTTCACATTCTTCTTCGAAGGCATATCTTCCTATGGATAATGTAATCATGAAAACATCAATATCAATTTGAGATTATTAGCTATTGATGAATGTATTGTACAAAAACAAAGATAATAATAAGAGTGTTCCCCTACTTTAAAGTGGATGTAGCCAATTGGTGAACCACTATAAATTTTGTATTTTGTGTCTTTATGTTGTTGTATGCTTATTCTTTAATTTGTTCTGCACATTAGTTTTGTTCACTCTTTCTTTTTTTCAACATTGAATCTATATTTAGTAATTAATTAAAAATCAGAACACAATCTATTTTTTTCAATTAATTAATAAATATGATCAAATATGCATCTTGATGTCACGTCGATGTCTTAATGACGATGATAAAAAATATATATTAACCTATTTATCGGCTTGATCAAATTGATGGCTTTCACAAAAGGCTTTCAAATACAATTGATATCACTATTGTCAATTGATTGTCTTGTTGGTGTTGATTATTGGGCATCGAAGGGTTAACTCTTTATTTGACCATATCCTTCTTAAGTTGTTTATCTAAGTGATTTTTAGGATTTTAACAAGCCCACATTGCGAATTTTCTATTCAACAACTTGGATACACATTTGACAATATTTATTAATTAGAAATTAAAAAATTTATGTGATTTGGGATTTGAATTAATTAATAAATATGGTCATATATGCATCTTGAATGTTGAACATTGTTTGATATCGAAGTACTATTTACAATTATTTTATATCTCAATGAAAATATTTAGATGTATTGTAAGTGTAAGTAGACAAAATCCTAGACTTCTAGTTTTAGAATTCTCTAAATTTAATTATTCATAAATATTATTTTCTTTGATGATTAAACAATCAATAACAATTCTACATCTCATTCATATCAAAAGTGATAAATATTTTTCAACTAATCATTTATAAATTAAAAACTCAAATCTAAAACCGAAAGTGTGGTGAGAGGATTGAAGAATAACATATTAATCACCATGGTGGAGACTGGAGCCTTGGAGCTTGGAGGTGAGCAATAACATCAAAAGAGAAGGCATTTGTACAGGATGTATGTTGTAGTTATTAAAGTTTAGAGTAAGGAAAAAGTCATCAATAGTGTGGAGCTTAAGATAAGGCATTTGCAAAAGATGTATGTTGTAGTTATCAGAGTTCAAAGCAAGGAATTTAAAGTCACAAACAATGTGGAAGCACCATGGGTAGGTGAACCAATAGAATTTAGATTTGTTGTTTCTTTATGTGCTTTCCTTTGTGCACCATGAGTACCATGCTTATTTCTTTCGAGATAAGAAAATATTTTATGTTTGTATTTTTCATACTTGTTACTTGTTCACTTTCTTCTTTTATATTGGAAGAAAATTATATTTCTATAGTCCAGTGGGTACCCTAAATACTAATGCACAAAAGTCATAATTTTTAGAATATTTGACAACTAATATCATCATATAGTATTTTTATATCATACCTTTTTTATTCGTGTTTTGGAGTTGAACAATTGTCTAAATATATAGATATATTTTTTGAATATCTATTTTTTTAGTAGTTTTTTCACATAATCATCACTAAAATTTTCATAAGCTAGTAAGTAGGGAGTAGTTTCAAATCTTTTTTAATTCTTATAAACCATTTCATTTTTTGTAAAAATCATGTCAAAGTTCTATTGTTTATGAATATTTGCTTCTATTAAGATAGTTGAGAGGTTGAGTAATAACATTTTTCTAGTTAAGGTGGATAAGACTCACAAAAAATGCTTTTATTTTGTTCTAAAATCGATGCCAAATATTTTTCAGCTCCTATAGACCTTTCCAATTTTTATAGAAGTCTATCAAACTTTTACTACTTATGAAACTCTATTCCATTAAGATAATCAAGAAATTAAACAATAATATTTTTCTCACCAAACTAAATAGAATCCCTAAGAATCACTACTATTTTATTTATTAAAATAAGTGAAAATTTTGAATTCTATTGAGTGCTATAATAAAAGGTGACATATAAAATTATTATCTAATTACCATAGAAGTTGTATATAATCTTTAAATTGTTTGCTATCATGATGTAAGGCTTTACAATTTCATTTTCGCAAGGATTGTTTATAGTTTGTGATCTTATTATACTTATTCTAAAATCAATATACAACTATGTACTAGTGTGTAGATCTAACTCACTAAAAATACTATTTTTTTTAATTTCTCATCCATGTTATTATTTCATTTGCTTTCTATAACTTACAAACCCCAAAGAACAACCATATAAAAAGCACAATTTCTTTTTTTAAGAACAACAATTAATCAATATACCAAATATTAAATAATTATATACATTCATATACTTCATTTCCTTACAACGCAAATAACATAACCAACTTGTTCTTTGGGGCACGCGAGGTCACATCGAAATAAACATTACAAGTGTCAACACAAAGATACCATATGAACAATAAGGAACTATAAACGCCAACATAACATGAATTCATAGATTCCATCATAAAGTAATACCATGAGGAATTTCACAAAGCCAAGTAAAGATACAAAGTTGATAACTACATTACAACATCTTTTAATTATACATCATATCCATATAGTTTACATCATGGTTCCCAATCATGTGGGATGAATACAATATACAAGATTTATCAACAGAGTAAAAAGATCTTCTGATACAAAACTTCAACAGGATGAGACTGGCCAACGAACGCTGATGGGGAACCCAACGGTGTGCGGAGCACGTTCCACCCGACCACCCCCGTGCTAAGAGGTGACAAAGAAGTAACTCCAAACAAGATTTTCAACTAACAAGAACCGAGGTACAACATAACAAGAAGTACCAAACATAGAGCCATAACACAATACTCCAAATTGCAATAAAGACAATACAATAACATCATATCACAGTATCATAAGAGTGCAAGATCATAAGTCAAATATCAATGAGATCACACAAGACCACAAAGCACACCAAAGATGAATCAAGGCAATATTCCATAAATCAATATAAATCCATTCAACAACAATCTAAACCAACTCCCATAACATACTTCCAGAGGGACACAATAAAGTAAAACACCTGGGCAACCAGGGGAGAGTGTCATCGCATAGTCCTACATGGGCTATCCTGTGCTCTTCCTCCCAACTGGAGGCACCGGTCCCATCTATGGCTATCCTGTGCCCTTCCTCCCAACTGGAGGTGCCGGTCCATAGGGTGACTCATGCGGAGCCGTAAACCTCTCGTGAAGACGAGGTCACGACCTTGCCGACCACGACCTTCTCAGCCTTCCATTAGTCTGCGGAAGCACTAATGAAGACGAGGCATCCATTTTAAAATCTTATAATAATATTACTACCCAACCCTCCTAAGTTAATTATTAAGTTTTCACTTGATTACTAACTCACTCGTGGGTTATCCTATGCCCTTCCCCTTAAACGGGGCGCCGGCCTCCACGAGGAGCCACTCTCCCTAGAGACCCAACCAAACCAAAAAGTAACAGGGGTAGTACCATTCCAATCATGAACATTGAAATGCAACAATAAAAATAATACATGAGGCATAACCCATCTCGCAAATAAATACCATAACAAAATCCCACAACTCAGTACACCCCATTCGTAAAATATAACATAACAGAAACTCAAGAAAGGATATAAATTCAGCAAAAATCACAATCCTCTGGAAGACATCAGTTTTAACACAAATGGGGTTCCCACATCAATGAACTGACAATTTCCCAAACCCAACTAATTTACAAAATACAACTCACACGGGTACACAAATAACTTATTTAAATTCCACAATAAATTTTGTTTTCACAATACTCATATTAAAGTAAGAATTAAATAGCAGTGCTAACTTAAATACATAAATTGTCTTTTAACTTATAACATCATTTGTAAATTTATAATTTTAACAAATGTAGTAGCAATTTCTTTCTATTTTCATAATTTTATTACTAAAATAAATTTCTGTTTCTTTTTATTCAAACCAGAATAGCAAAACAGTCTGATTATAAACAGAATAAATTGATCAATTTACTAGTTAAAAAAAAAGACTTTTCAGTATATAACTAAACGAATTTAATAAACATATATATATAAAAATATATATATATATATTTATTCATTTTTTACAAGCCCAAAAATTTTAATACATAAAGATTTATCATTCAAAATTTATAAACAAATTTCAAATTTTAATGAATTCCCAACACTGTAAAGGCGTATGCGCTAGTGACGCCCAGCCAAGCGGACAGTCTACGGACTGTACACAGCAGTCCGAAGGACTGCTGCGGATAGTCCCTAGACTGCTGCGCTAAGCCATGGACGGCCGGACGGTGGTTACGGCCGAGGCCGAACCACCATTCGATCGGCCAAAGCAAGGGTTTATTTTTTTATAAAACAAAATAAAATTTATTACTGCTGTGGATAATACAGCCGAACACAGGGTCTTAAAGAATTTTCATTAAATAAACATATATATATATAATTACATTTATATGTGTATATATATTTATCTATATATATACATATATATATGTATTTATATATTTCGAATACAGAGCCTTAAAATATAAATGTATATAAACAAGCAGAGATATACAGATCCATAATTCACATTGAGAGAATTATTTCTTTTCCCAGGACAGTACAATAGTAACAGTGTTTATTCCCTAAACCCAACCAAAATTTCATTTTAATAAGCAACAATTCCCGAACCCCAGTACAAATTTCTTTTGATTGAATAACAGACCAAAAACATTTCTAAAACCCCGAAGATTTTCTTTCCACACACATTTAATTTCAAACCCCGGAAGGAAATTTCATTCACAAAAGACAATTTTTATTTCATTTGTTGCTACAAAAAGAAAATAATTAAAAAGGAGAAAAAGAACCTGGTGTCCTGTGTCTGTAGAGGATCTGTGGAAACTTTATCCTTTTTGCAGAGCTAAACCTTCGCTATCGATTGTTTCCAGCAACAGATCCAGAACCTCCCTCAGACTGAACCTTCTTCTTTAATGAATTCTCCAGAATAACAGAAAAATAATGCAATACTCCTCCAGAATGACAGAAAAGATGTATGCAAAATTTCTCCAGAATCCCCAAAAAGAGAATGCAACCCAACACAAAGAAAAACCCCTAAATAAAATCAACACTCAAAAGTCTTTTCCGTTTCCTCTTCCCATGAATACCAGAAGTCACTTCTCCAGAAATAAATAAAATTTAAATATATTCAAATCCACAAAATTTAACTTTTTATTTATTTATTTATTTATCATCTCCACAAACACTTTATTAAATAATCACATGCCCATTAAAATAATTGAAATCAACCATTTGCAAGATTTCCTCAAAATAAATTTAATATTTTCACAAACTACTACTAACATTTATTTATTTAATTATTTATTTATTATTTTATGCTTTATTTTATTAATTGTTTAATTATTTAAATCACAACATAAAACCATACACCACATTAGATAAGTCATAAAATCACAATTACATACAAAGACTAACGTAACAACAAAATGGCTATGACCAAGACGCACAAAACCAAGAAGATACAAGACATTTGACATCTTGGGACGGAGTTACTTCCATGCCACCTTTGTTCAACTTCCTGCCGTTGGGTTGGTTCAATGCTCGCCCAGACCTATCGAAATAGGTGGAATCGAGTCTTATTCCTGCAAAGCTTGCATCCAACAAGGTGATACACAACATACATACATATAATCAATTACAAAGCATCGTGAGAAGGATTTGCAGTGTAGCAGGGCGCTCGCGAACGAGTGATGCTACCTGTCCCCTCACCAAATCATATCATCATCTATTGCATTATAGAATTACATTAATTCACATCAACATCATCAATTACTATTCTCTAGCCTACTGCATTCCAATTAACTCCATCAAAACAATCGTAATAAAAATGTCATTATAATATCCATGGCATCATAAGAGTAATATAATCAGTAACAATCTAAGCTACCACAACATAATATCAACAGTATCATCAAAACCACAATGTGCCAAACAAAACCACAGAGAATGTCAAGAACAAGCAGCAACATGAGGGGTATTACATCCTCCCCCCCAAGAATTCGGCTTACTCCTGGAAGCCAGTAAAAAGATAAGGATAAGAATCCCTGATACGAGAGGCATCCTCCCATGTAGCTGAAGCCTCGTCATTCGGGTCCCACTGAACCCGTACCTGATCAATTTCTTTGCCTCTGAGGGTAAGTCGCCGATGTTGAAGCACGGCCACGGGCTCGAGAGCCAGTTGCCTGTCCTCGACCTGAAGAGCATTCCAATCAAGAACATGAGTAACATCAGGAAAATATGGTCTAAGAACAGAAACATGAAATACATCGTGGATCCGCGACAAACTGGGTGGCAAAGCTAAGTAGTAAGCAACAGGTCCAATCCGCTCTAACACCTCAAAGGGTCCAACGAAGTGAGGCGCAAGCTTCGAACCCTTTCCATAACAAATAGGGCTCTTCTGCGGGTGCACTAGAAGGAACACCTGATCACCTACTGCAAACTGCCGATCAACTCTATGAGCGTCAGCATACTTCTTCTGTCTATCCTGAGCAGCTACAAGATGCTCCCGAATGCAAGCCACCTGCTGCTCCATATCTCTAAGCATTTCGGGTCCAAGAAGCACCCTATCCTCCAACTGATCCCAACTCAAAGGAGTACGGCAAGGACGATCGTACAAAGCCTGAAAAGGAGCCATACCAATGGAACTATGGTACCCATTGTTATATGCAAACTCAACCAAGTACAGATAGTCCTCCCAACATGATTGCTGGTCCATGACATACATGTGTAGCATATCCTCTAGCACCTGGTTAACTCTCTCAGTTTGACCATGAGTCTCAGGATGGTAGGCAGAACTAAAATTTAACTTAGTTCCCAAAGACTGCTGCAAAGATGTCCACAACGCAGACGTGAATACCAGATCTCTGTCAGAAATGATCCTCTGTGGTATCCCATGCAGTCTAACTATATCATTCATGAACACCTTAGCAACATAAGATGCCGTATACGAAGATCGAACAGGGGAAAAATGAGCTACCTTAGTCAATCTGTCAACAGTGACCATAATAGCGTCATGTCGTCTAGATGACATAGGCAACCCAACAATGAAATCCATGGAAATAACATCCCATTTCCATTCCGGAACAAGGTGTGGCTGTAGCAACCCTGTTGGATGATGATGTTCAACCTTTACTCTCTGACATTCAAGACATCGAGCCACAAAGTCGGCGATATCCCGCTTCATTCCTAACCAAAAATAAAGTGAACGCAGATCCGCATACATTTTCTTAACTCTAGGATGTGCTACATAAGGTGCCCGATGACCTTCTGTCAAAATCAGGGTACGAAGACCCTCTGAAGGAGGTACATACAACCATCCAGAGAAACACAAAGCACCATCTGAATCCAACGAATAACCAACAAATTTCCCCTCCAAAGCTCTGCCTGATTCCACCTCAGCTTTCACCTCTGAATACCAACTATCTGAAGGAAGGGCTGCGAGAATCTGACTCTTCAAACCCACCTCAAGAGTCATTGCAGAAACCTCATGCCTGCGTCGACTCAGAGCGTCAGCCACCACATTTTCCTTACCCTGAATATACTTCACCTCAAAATCATATTCACACAAAAATTCCATCCACCTCCTCTGTCTTGCATTCAAATTCGGCTGCGTGAAGATGTATTGTAAACTCCGATGATCTATATGCAACTCGAACCGGTGCCCTAACAAGAAGTGCCTCCATCTCACAAGAGCATGAATGACTGCGACCAACTCAAGGTCATGTGTGGGATAATTGAGTTCATGATCCTTTAGTTTCTGAGATTCATAGGCAATCACTCTCCCATCCTGCATCAACACGGCTCCAAGACCTTCCAAAGAGGCATCAGTACAAACCATGAAATCACTTGTAGGATCCGGCACTGCCAAAATTGGAGCACTAGTCAGTTTTCCTTAAGAGTTTGGAAAGCTAACTGACACTGCTCTGACCAAATAAATTTCTTTCCTTTCCTCTGAAGTGATGTGATAGGATGCGCAATCCTCGAAAAGCCCTGCACGAACCGCCGATAATACCCAGCTAGTCCCATGAAACTGCGAATTTCTAAGACATTAGTGGGCACGGGCCAATCCATGATAGCCTGGATCTTAGTAGGATTAACAGAAATTCCCTCACCAGAAATCACATGGCCCAAATACTGAACTTCAGTCTTATAAAAGTCACACTTTGCCAGGTTGGCATATAACTGGTTGTCCCTTAAGCACTGCAAAACCTGCTTTAGGTGCACCTCATGTTCCTCCATAGACTTAGAATAGATCAAAATATCATCAAGAAACACGAGGACGAACCTATCTAAGTAAGTTCGAAACACCCCATTCATTAGACTCATAAAGACTGAAGGTGCATTCGTTAACCTGAACGACATCACTGTGAACTCGTAATGTCGTACTGAGTGCGAAATGCAGTTTTATGAATGTCGGCCTCTGCTATCCATAACTGATGATACCCTGATTTAAGGTCGATCTTGGAAAATACCTTTGCCCCTTTTATCTGATCAAAGAGGTCATCAATCCTGGGAAGGGGATAACGATTCTTTACTGTTACCTTGTTCAATTTCCGGTAATCGATACAAAGACGGAGAGAACCATCCTTCTTTTTGACAAAGATCACTGGTGCTCCCCAAGGAGAAACACTAGGGTGGATAAACCCCTTAGCTAACAATTCCTCCAATTGCAGACAAAGTTCTTGGAGTTCCTGCGTGGTCATCCTGTATGGAGCCCAAGAGATAGGCTCAACTCAAGCACCAGGATCTATTAGTCCCTCCCTCCAGGAGGCATACCCAGTATCTCACTAGGAAAAACATCAGAAAACTCTGCAAGGAGAGGGTAATCATTCAATGACACCTCACGGCTAACCTCAGACTCAAGGTCACTAACCGACACTACAAAGAGCTGACAACCCTGATGAAAACACCTTTTTAACTACATAGCTGAGATCATTCTCAAAGAAACAGGCCTCTGAACACCCACAATTTCCACCTCTTTTCCAAAATCATCCACACACCGCACTGCTTTACCATGACAGTCTATCATAGCATGATGTGAACTTAACCAATCCATACCCAAGACTACATCATAAGAACCAAGTGGAAGAATTCTGAGGTCCACCTTAGTCGACATTGCCCCTAACTCTAACCTATAATCCTGCACTAGCTTCTCGACCATAATCTTAGATCCTGAAGCTAATTCAACCTGCCACTTTTCACTTTGCTTTATTGCCCCCAGTTTACATCGCTCAACAACTAAAGGAGATTTGAAAGAATCAGATGCACCAGAATCAAAGAGTACTGAAATGCTAGACTTATGCAACAAAACTGTAGCCTCAACAACAGTGCTCTGATGATCCGCCTGACGATTATCCACTATTGCGAAGACTCAGTGAGATCTCCCTGTGTCTCCCACTATCGGTTCAGACATAGCTGGTCTCTGATTAAACTCTGAAGCACTCTTCTAAGGACACATCCTAGCAATATGCCCCTGCTGCACACACGAGAAACATCCAGAACCTCGACCAAAACCTCTTCCCCCAGATGGAGCATTCAATTGCTGGAAGCTCCCACGACTAGGTGGAGACTGAAAACTCAATGTGGGATGCTCCTGACGTGCATGATTCTGGTTCTGATCCCTGCAAAACTGAAAGTGGCCACCATGTTGAGAAGTAGCATTCTTGTGCTTCAGTTGAGATTGCTGCTGCTGACCCCCTTTTGAGGGCGCAAAATGGCTCTTAGAAGGCCTTGCTGCCTATGTCTGACCTCCTTGAGAACCAGCTCCAGCAATTGGCACACTACCAATCTGCACTCCTACATGACCACCCAATGCCATAGCCAGGTTTTCTTCCACCAAGCGAGCCTTTTCGACAGCAACTTCCATTGTCTTAGGTTCAAAGACTCGTACGCCACCACTGATGTGAGCGTTCAAGCCTCGAACAAAATGTTGTACCAACATCCCTTCATCATGACTGATCCCTGCATATTGTTTTAGTTCATAGAAGCGTTGCTCATACTATTCTATGGACATTGCCATTTGCTTAAGATTGTGGAATTCATCTGCCCTGCATTGCCTCTAATGATCTGAGAGGAAGCGAGCCCTGAACCTTTCTAGGAAAAACTCCCAAGTGACCATACTGATATCCATATGCAACTTCTATTCCTCTAGCTGCCACCAAGTGGATGCGAAACCCGTAAATGCATAATAGCACATCGAGCCTTGGTATTACTACCGTAGGGGTGCATTGCGAAGCATCAGCCCAAATCAATTAACCATGTCTCAACTTCCAACCCTCCTCCAGAGCCATCAAAGGTAGGTGGATGAGCTCTCATCAAATCCCTCATATGGCCTGCTAACAAAGCATCTTGATCAACTGAAGCTCCCCTATGTCTTGGAGACCTTTCTCTTTCTCTGTCAACCCGTTGATCCCCATCAGGTCTAGGACCCAATCTATCAAGAATCTCACCCAAAACACACTGCAACTGACCATCCAATCCCAGCTGCTCCGGATCCTATCCACCACCTGACGGATTGTTCTGAGAATTCTGTTGCTCCTCAGACTCAGAACCATGAAAACTTGGTGGTGAAGGACTCAGTTGGTTGGCTCCATGGCCACCACCTCGGCCTCTTCCTCGGCCTCTACCTCTACCTCTACCTCTACCTCTAGGCATGCTTCTACACAACAAGACAAATGTACATATGAGCTCAAGAGCCAAAACGCAAAGGTTTCCTAATGGACATTACTACCCAGAGACCCCAGCGTTTGCAACCTTGGCTCTGATACCAAGTTCTAACGCCTACCGTGCAAACCCCAAAGAACAACCACATAAAAAGCACACAATTTTTAAAAATAAATAAATAATCAATATAAAAATATTAAATAATCATATACATAATCATATACTTCATTTCCTTACAACACAAATGACTTAACCAGCTTTGTTCTTTGGGGCACGTGAGGTCACATCAAAATAAACGCTAGAAACGTCAACACAAAGATACCATACGAACAATAAGGAACTATAAATGCCAACATAACATGAATACATAGATCCCATCATAAAGTAATACCATGAGGAATTTCACAAAGCCAAGTAAAGATACAAAGTTGATAACTACATTGCAACATCTTTTAATTATACATCATATCCATATAGTTTACATCATGGTTCCCAATCATGTGGGATGAATACTATATACAAGATTTATCAACAGAGTATAAAGATCTTCTAGTACAAAACTCCAACAGGATGAGACTGGGCCAACGAACACTGATGCGGAACCCAACGGTGTGCGGAGCACATTCCACTTGACCACCCCCGTGCTAAGAGGTGACATAGAAGTAACCCCGACCAAGACTGACAACGGACAAGAATCAAGGTACGGACATAACAAGAAGTACCAAACATAGAGCCATAACACAATACTCCAAATTGCAATTAAACAATACAATAACATCATATCACAGTACCATAAGAGTGCAAGATCATAAGTCAAATATCAATGAGATCATACAAAACCCCAAAGTACACCAAAGATGTATCAAGGCAATATTCCATAAATCAATATAAGTCCATTCAACAACAATCTAAACCAACTCCCATAACATACTTCCAGAGGAATACAATAAAGTAAAACACATGGGCAACTAGGGGAGAGTGTCATCGCATAGTCCTACATGGGCTATCCTGTGCTCTTCCTCCCAACTAGAGGCGCCAATCCCATCTATGGCTATCCTGTGCCCTTCCTCCAAACTGGAGGCACCGGTCCCATCTTAGCGCTAGGTAGTGCGGAGCACTATTAGAGATGAGGCATCCATTTTTAAAATCTTATAATGATATTGCTACCCAGCCCTCAGTTAATGTCGATTCTCAAAATCTGGGATCTAATCCATCCTGTAATTCAAATCATGACATATCAAATACTCATAAGGAAAAGGCATAAATCCAACAAAATCACAATCCTCTAGAAGACTACAGTTTCAGAATACTTTCATAAAATTAACAGGGTTCCCACACCAATGAACTAACAATGTCCCGAACCCAACAAGTCTACAAGACTCAACTTCACAAAAAAAAAACATAAAAAGATAACTTATTTAATTCCATAGTAAATTCCATTTCCACAATATACACATTAAAACAAGAATTAAATAATCAATGCTGACATATATTCATAAATTGCCTTTTCACAATATTATCATATTAAAGTTCATAATTTAACAAATTTAATAAAAATTCCTTTCTATTTTCATATTTTCATTGCTATAATAAAATTTTGTTTTATTCAAACCAGAAAAAGAGACAATCTATTTAGAGACAAAATTAATTAATTAATTTAACAGTTAAATTGGTGACTTACAAAATATAATTAAATGAATTAATAAATATATAAATATAAATATATATATATATGTATATCTATATATTTATAAATGCATACACGTACATTATATTTTAAAAAAGAATTTTCGTTTTAAAAATAAAGCACATGTTTCAAAGTTCTACCATTTCGAATGGAAAAAGGACCATCCAAAGGCACGGGGTTATACCTGGCCGCGGACAGTCTACGGACTGTTCACAGCAATTCGAAGGACTGCCATGGATAGTCCGCAGACTGCCGCACAAGTACTAAGGCCGGCTAGGTGGTGGGTACGGCTGAGGCCGAACCACCACTCAGTAAGGGGTTTACAATACCGAGAATATCAATAAGGCCGACGGAAGTACTGCGAAACTCAAAAATTTAGAATTAAATTTACATTTAATATTTATATATATATATATATATATATGTGTATATATATATGTAATATATATATATACATATATATATTGTATTTTAAATATTTCAAAAACAGGGAATGATAATCAGCTGTACAAGTTAATGTATATATTTATATATAAAATGTATTTGTAAAATATATATATTAACAAGAATATACGCAACCCAGAATTCACAGTAAGGGGGTTATTCTTTATTATTTTTTTCAGAACAAAACTACAGTAATACTATTTATTTCCAGAACCCAACCAAAATTTCATTTTAATAAACAATAGTCCATAACCCAACAAAAATTTCATTTTAATAAATAAAAATCCTGAACCCCAGTAAAGTTTCTTTTGATTGAATAACAGTCCAAAACATTTCTAAAGACCCCGTAGAGTTTTCTTTCAACACACATTTAATTTCAAACCTCAAGAGGAAATTTCATTCACGAAAACAATTTTTATTTCATTTGTTGCTACAGAAAGAAGATAATTGAAAAGGAGAAAAAGAACCTTGGTGTCCTGTGCCTGTAGAGGATCTGTGGAAGCTTTTTCTTGAGCTTGATCAAATCCTTTTTGCATAGCTATTCCTTTGTTGCCGAATGTTTCCAGCAACAGATCCAAAACCTCCCTCAGGCTGAACCTTCTTCTTCAATAAATTTTCTAGGATAACAGAAAGAGAATGCAATACTCCTCCAGAATGACAGGAAAGGTGAATGCAAAATTTCTCCAGAATCAGAAAGAGAGAGAATGCCATCCTGTACAAAGAAAAACCCCTAAATAAAATCAACACTCAGAAAATCTTTTCCGTTTCCTCTTCCCGTGAATACCAGAAGTCACTTCTTCGGAAATAAATAAAAATAATTATTAACCCAATGATTCCTTTTGTTGCCTTTTTACATGCATTTGCATTTAAATTTTTTTTATCATGCATTTGTTGAAATGAAAACCCGTTCCCTAATAATAATTTTCCTTCTATTACAAGAATATTTGATTTGACCAATTAAAAATTTAAATATATTCAAATCCACAAAATTTAACTTTTTATTTATTTATTTATATATCATCTCCACGAACACTTTATTAAATAATCAAATTCCCATTAAAATAATTGAAATCAACCATTTGCAAGATTTTCAAAATAAATTTAATATTTTCACAAAATAGTAATATTTATTTATTAATTTATGCTTTATTTTATTAATTGTTTAATTATTTAAATCACAACATAAAACCATACACCACATTAGATAAGTCATAAAATCACAATTACATACAAAGACTAACGTAACAACAAAAATGGCTACGACCAAGACGCACAAAACCAAGAAGGTACAAGATAGTTGACATCTTGAGACGGAGTTACTTCCATGTCACCTTTGTTCAACTTCCTGCCATTGGGTTGGTTCGATGCTCACCCTTTCCTATCGAAATAGGTGGAATCGAGTCTTATTCCTGCAAAGCCTGCATCCAACAAGGTGATACACAACATACATACATATAAACAATTACAAGCATCATGAGAAGGATTTTCCGTGTAGCAGGGCGCTCACGAACGAGTGATGCTACCCTGTCCCCTCACCAAATCATATCATCATCTATTGCATTATAGAATTACATTAATTCGCATCAACATCATCAATTAAAACAATCGTAATAAAATGTCATTATAATATCCATGGCATCATAAGAGTAATATAATCAGTAACAATCTAAGCTACCACAACATAACATCAACAGTATCATCAAAACCACAATGTGCTAAACAAAACCATGAAGAATGTCAAGAACAAGTAGCAACATAAGGGGTATTACAGATGTCCCATGTCCACTTTTCCTACATAGGGGATAGTGTGTTTTCCAACACTGCAAACAATGTGAGCATTTTTCCTACATAGGGGACAATGTATTGTCCAACATTGCAAATTCAAAAGGAAATAATTGAAAAGGGGCAATGTGTTTTCCAACACTACAAATAATGTGAGCATTTTTTTGTTCCATGTTGGAAAATACACTATCCCCTATTGGAAAACACACTGTCCCCTGTTAGTTATTTCCAATGTTCTAAAATTTGAAGGTGGACTTCATTACATAACTGACAAGGGACATTGTGTTTTCCAACACTACAAATTCATAAGGAAATAATTGACAAGGGCCAGTGTGTTTTCCAACACTGCAAATAATATGAATATTTTTTTGTTCCAATCATATCAAGAAAGTGAAAAATACATTGTCCCATCATTTTTACTATAACCAAAGAATTGTTCTAAACTTTGAAGGTGTCCACTTCATTACATAATTGACAAGGGACGGTGTGTTTTCCAACACTGTAAATAATGTGAGAATTTTTTTGTTTCGATCAAATGAAGAAAGTGAAATTCTAGTTTTACAGTACCAAATAGTTGTTCCAAAATTTTAGGGTGGACTTCATTACATTGTTGGTGTGTACAAATAAAAAAAATCATAAGGAAATATTTGAAAAGGGCCAATGTGTTTTCCAACACTCCAATAATGTGAGCATATTTCATAAAGAAATAATTGACAAGGGACAATGTGTTTTCCAACACTATAAATAATGTGAGCATTTTTCGTAACAAAATAATTGACAAGGGATAGTGTGTTTTCCAACACTATAAATAATGTGAACATTTTTGTGTTCCAATCAAATGAAGAAAGTGAAATGTCATTTTTATTGTACCAAATAGTTCTAAAATTTTAAGGTGGAATTCATTACATTTTTGGTGTGTACGAATCAAAAAAATTTCATAAGAAAATATCTGACAAGGGATAGTGTGTTTTCCAACATTGCAATAATGTGAGCATCTTTTTGTTCCGATTAGATGAAGATTGATGCCGTTTTGCTGTACCAAAGGTTGTTCTAAAATTTAAGGTGGACGTTACGTTGGAATACCAAAAAAAATTTCATAAAGAAATAAAATGAATGAGGACGATTAATGTTTTCAACGCGTTGAAAATAGTAAGCGAACGTTTTGAAGATTGCAGACGTTGTACGAAAATTAAATTGCGCTTACCAATACCAAAAAATAATGTGAGCATCTTTCATAAGGAAAGAAATGATAGGGGACAGTGTGTTTTCCAACATTGGAAATAATGTAAGCATTTGTCATAAGGAAATAATTGATAAGGGATAGTGTGTTTTCCAACACTGCAAATAATGTGAGCATTTTTGTGTTCCAATCAAATGAAGAAAATGAAATTCCATTTTTACTATACCAACTAGTTCTAAAATTTTAAGGTGGACTTCATTACATTTTTGGTGTGTATGAATCAAAAAAAAATCATACAGAAATATCTAACAAGGGATAGTGTGTTTTCCAACACTGGAATAATGTGAAAATCTTTTTGTTCCAATCAGATGAAGAAGTGAAATGCCATTTTTACTGTACCAAAGAGTTGTTCTAAAATTTTAAGATGGAATTCATTACATTCTTGTTGTGTACGAAACAAAAATATTTTCATAAGCATTTTTCATCCATCATAATATTTTCATTATCTATGCATCTTTCCATCCTAATCATTAAATATCTCCCAACCCAATCGATTCTTTTTTTCTACACTTAGATCCAATTTTTCTTTTTCCTTATCATTTATTTCCAATTGTATTTTTTCCATGGAATTCTTAATTTTAAGAATCTTTGAGTTCATTTGTTCAACTCCACTTATAGCATCATCTCTAACTTTATTTGCTTGCACAAGTTCATATGCAATACAAAACCTTTTGAGTTTATCCACTTTTTCATTTCCATTTACCCATTGCACATACTACACACACACCTTCCTCAACTTATTAAGAGCGGGAATAATCTCTTAAATCAATACACTATCTATCTAGTGTGAGAGAGAGATAGGAGGGATAGAGAGGTAGAGAGAGGGGTAGATAGAGAGAGGGATTCTTATTGAATACAACCCATGCATATATCATAAGTTTTAGGCTTTGTAATAAATTTAAGGAATGTAGAAGTTTTAATATGATTCTCAACACCTCCACACACATGTGAAGCTAGTAGAATTTTATTTTGAAGCACTACCTATTAAATCCATTCTTGTACCTCTATAATATTAGTTAGTGAAGGAAATTCAAAAATTTACATTACCTTCTTTGGATCGATCTTCAAACCATTTGGTGAGATTAAAAATTCTAAATATACCAATTAGGTATTCATGAAACTAAATTTATTGGTATTCATATACTCACATTACATGCGATCTAATGTGGCTTATGTAATAAGAGATTGATGTATTTGGAATTTACTATAACATTGTCTTCATTCTTAGATGCATATTAGCCTAAAATAAGGGGGGCATGGAGAGGTAGGTAGAGAGAGTGAGGAAAAGATGCAACATTTTTTTTTTCCTCATGTCCATTTCTCTTACCTATTAACACCCCCTACTATTCATTATCATGATCTTCTAACATTTTTTCATATCTTTTACTAGAATCTTTAGATCAACTACTCCCTCATCGACCCTTAGGATAGAAACATCCCTTTCTTGGATAGAGTTTAAAATGTCTTTAATACTTTTATGTATCTTTGTAGCCACTTTTTTCTCATCTTTGAGAGTGTCTTTACAATTAGAGAATGTAGATGTTTCTTTTAACAAGTTATTTACAAGACTTTTCTACCTTTCTAGATAATCCTTTCATGTCTCCACTCAACTGATTCTCTTTTTTTTTCACTTATATTTGATTTTTCTTTTTCCTTGTCATATATTTCCAATTGTATTTGTTCCATGGAATTCTTAAGTTCAAGAATCTTTGAGTTCATTTGTTCAACTCCACTTATATCACCACCTCTCACATTCTTTACTTGCAAAAATTCATATGCAATACAAAACCTCTTGACTTTATCCACTTCTACATTTCCATTTTCCCATTGCACATACTACACATGCACCTTCCTCAACTTCTCAAGAGTGGGAAGAATCTCTTTAGTCAATACACTATCTATCTCATTCAATTTGGTCTACTTCTTTAGATTTCTTTTCCATTTCAACTTCTCAAGAGAAGGAAGAATATCTTAAGTCAATACATTATGTCTTATCATTCTTCCAAACCATTTGTCACCATCCCCCTCCATTATACCAGCTCAAAAACATTGTCCATATACCTCCTTGAAGCTATATCCAATTTGGGTGCCTATGTCCCATAATCCACCATCACATCTCCCCCTCCTACTAAGTCTATTTTGGGTCCTTCTATCCCTCCTAACTTACCAACCCCTATCTCCCTCATTCCTTCTCTCCCTCACACACACCCGTACCTCTCTTCCTACACCTCCCTCTTGCCCTCTCTCTCCCTCCCTCCCTATCTCTATCTCCACTCACCCTCTCCCTCTCTACCTACCTTTCCCTTAATCCATCCCATCCCACCTCTCTTTCTACCTACATCTCCCCCCTTCCCAACTTCCCCTCTCTATCTACTTCTCTCTCTCTCTCTCCTTCCTTCTCTACTTTCCTAATCTTTATCTACTTCTCTTTTCTAACATTGTTTCTGATGAATTTATAGCACTTATATTTATTCTTGTATATATTTCTAAAGAGACTTCTCCTTTGTACTAGATCTTTATCAATATGATCATTGTTTTAAAAAACTCTAGTTTCTCTATCACTTTCTTCTTTAATAATTCATAGCTTCTATAAGGAGTTTGAATATTTCAAACTCTCATCGACATACCTTATAAACACATTTGAGGAAATTTATGAATTATTAATTATGATGATTGCAACAATTACATGGTAAAAAATATCCTTCTTCAATTATTTAATTAATCATTTATAGTTTCATTAGTTCATTATTCAATTCACTCAATTAATCATTTATAATGCAAATATGGACAACATTGGTAGAAAAAATGGACATGGATATTCTAACCTTTTCAATTTTAACTTATCAACCATCTCTTTTGGTGCTTAAATATATTTACTACCATTGTTTGAATTTATAACACTTATATTTAGTCTTGTATATATTTCTAAAGATACTTCTCCTTTGTACTAGTTCTTTATTGATACCATCATTGTTTAAAAAAACTCTAGTTGCTCTATTACTTTCTTCTTTAATAATTCATAGCTTTTATAAGGCATTTTAATATTTCAAACTCTCATCCACATGCCTTATAAACACATTTGAATAAAATTTTGAATGATTAATTATGATTATTGCATCAATTACATGGTAAAAGTGAGTATTCAATTGTTCAATTAATCAATTATAGTGTAAATATGGATAACATTAATCATTTATAGTTTCATGCAATGGATTAATGCAATAATGATAGATGTTAGGTTTAGGGTTTATGGTTTAAGGTTTAACATAATGGATTAATGCAACAATGATGATGGATTAACCCAAAGAGAGACATAAAGATGGTGTTGATAGACCTTATAATGAATAAATTGAAGAAAGAGGAAGTAGTAGTTCATAATGAAATAAAAGAATAGATGAATATTAGATGAATGGGCGATGATATGATAGATGTAGTGAAAAAAAATTCCTCATATAATTAAGGTTGTATAGAGAGAGAGAGAGAAGTAAGGTTGATTCATAATTACTGCCTCCTCCTATATTATTTAAGATTCCTTCTCCTATAGAATTTGATTATTTCAACGTATGGTACTCATTCTACTCAGCTCTATTTTAAAATAGAGAAAGATCTTAGGACTTCAACTCTACTTGAGATTTCAAATGTGAAAACTTCTTTTGTAATGGAAACAATGTTGCAATTTCTACTTCAATTTCCTCCCAACCTACCACTCCCTATCTCCCTCCTTGCCTCTTTCTCTCCCTCTATCCCTCCCACCCTTCAACTCCCTATATCACTCCTTCCCTCTATCTCTCCCTCCTTCTATCCCTCCCACTCTACCACTTCCTATCTTGCTACATCCCCCTCTCTCTCCCTTAGATTAATAAATTTATATTAGCCTAAAATTAACCTAATGAATTAATGCAATGATGATATATGTTAGGTTTAGGGTTTAGGGTTTAAGGTTTAACCTAATGGAGAGAGAAATAGAGGAATGAGAAAGATATTTAGTGTTAATTTGGGAGGGATAAAGGTACACATATAGAGAGGGGATGGGAGAGGTATGCATATAGAGAGTGAGAGAGAGGGAAGGAGGGATGGAGGGAGGGAGGAGGGAGGGAGGAGTGAGGGAGGGACAGACGGACGGACGGACGGATAATGTGAGGGGTAGGTGGAGAGAGGTTGAATTTCTATGAGGGAGAGAGAGAGGGAGAGAGAGGTGAGATATAGAGAAAGAGAGTAGAGAGGTAGGGGAGAGAGAGAAGTGAGAGAGGTGATAGATATATGAGATAGAGAGAGAAGTAGAGAGGTGTGGAGGAAGTTGGAGAGATTGAGAGGGAAGGAGGGAGGGAGAGAGAAAGATGTATAGAGTGATAGGTTACATAGCAAGAAGTAGAGAGAGAAGGTGGGTGAAAGGAGGAGAGAGAGAGGGTGGAGGGAGAGAGAGAGGTGAGATAAAGGGAAGTAGAAAGGGAAGGAGAGAGAGTGGGAGATAGAGAAAATTAAAGAGGGAGGGAGGGGGAGATAGATATAAATTTCCTATTTGAGACTTATATAATCTATTTATTATTATATAACCTTGGAGATGATTACCCAGAGGAATTTTCCCTAGTGCCCCATACTATAATTCTATTTAGGAGGTAACTAAGGCTTAGAAAACTAGAGTGAGAGAGGGAATTAGGAATGGATGGAGAGAGGTTGTGTGGGAAGGAGGGAGAGAGAGAGGGAAGGAGGGAGATAGGGAGAGATATTTAGAGAGAGGTAGGTAGAGAGAGGGATCTAGGCAGGGTGGGAGAGGTAGAGAGAGGTGGTGAGAGAGAGAGAGAGAGGGGGGAGGGAGAGGTTATCACAATACTTATGAATATTTGAAATTAGTTATAACTAGATCATAATAGAGGGAGGGAGAGAGACAGAAGGAGGGAGATAGGAAGTGGTAGGGTGCTAGGGATAGGAGGGAGATAGGGATAGGTATAGAGAGTGTTATGGTGTGAGGGATAGAGGGAAGGAGGGAGATAGGGAGTGGTAGGGTGGGAGGGAGGGAAGGAGGGGTAGATGGAGAGAGGTTGTGTGTATGTGTGAGGGAGAGAGAGGGGGAAGGAGGGAGATAGGAAGTGGTAGGGTGGGAGGGATAGAGGGAGGAAGAGAAAGAGGGAAGGTCAGCGATAGGAAGTGGTAGGGTGGGAGGAATAGAAGGACCCAAAATGGACTTAGTGTGAGGGGGAGATGTGATGGTTGATTGTGGGAAATAGGAACCCAAAATGGATTTATAGGATGGAGGAGGGATAAGGATAATGCTTTTGGGTTGGTATGATAAAGAGTGATGGTGAAAAATGTTTTAGAAGAATGATAATATATAATGTATTAATTTAACAAATTATTCCTACTCTTGAGAAGTTGAGGAAGGAGCATGTGCACTATGTGCAATGGGCCAATAGAAATGTTGAACTAGAGGCATCAAGTATTAGAATACATGAAATGAAAAATGAATCTTTTCTAAAACACATGAAAAGAAGCAGACCAAAATGAATGAGATAGATAATTTATTGACTAAAAAGATTCTTTCTGATCTTGAGAAGTTGAGGAAGGTGCATGTACAATATGTGCAAGGGGAAAATGGTAATGCAAAAGTGGATAAAGTCAAGAGGTTTTGTATTGCATATTAATTTGTGAAAGAACATAAAGTGAGAGATGATGCTATAAGTGGAGTTGAACAAATGAAGTCAAATATTCTTGAACTTAAGAATTCCATGGAACAAATACAATTAGAAATAGATGATAAGGAAAAGGAAAAATCAGATCTTAGTGAAAAAAAAGAGAATCAATTGGGTGGAGACATGAAATTCTTATCTGAAAAGGTAGAAAAGTCTTTTAAAGAACTCATTAAAAGAAAAATTTGCATTCTGTAATCATAAAGACACTCTCAAAGCTAAGCCAATGGTGTAGAGGAGAGGGCATGTGATTTTAAGAGCCAATAGGATTATTGTGCAATATTATGTGTGAGAGTGGCTTGGTCTCCCAAATCACAAATGAGTGTGTTTTTATTAACTAATACCAAAACTAACCATAATCTCATAGTAATGAAACATCTATTTGGTGTAATGATCCTCTCCCTATGATGTAATTTTATAGTCAATATGGTAGGTAGGGGAAAGAAAGTTTGTATGTTAGCTTGTTGTTGATGGTATCCTTGCATCCACTAGTATCATATCAAAAGAATTAAAATGCATAGACCATCATAGTTTGACACAATTAGAGAGGGAAATAAGGTTTTGTATTGTGCATGAATTTGTGCAAGCAACGAAAGTGAGAGATGATTGTATAAATGAATTTGAACAAATGAATTCAAATATTCTTGAACTTAAGAATTCCATGGAACAAATAACATTGGAAATAAATGATAAGGAAAATGAAAAAATTAGATCTAAGTGCAAAAAAAGAGAATCATATAACATTCATAAAAATCTCACCATGATAAATTCTTGTGTCTCTTCTTCACTCATGTTTGGGTCCATTGGGGGAGAGAGAGAGAGAAAGGCCTAAAAAGGTGTATGTGTGGGAGAGGGGAGGAGGGAGAGGTAGAGAGAGAGAGGAGGTAGATTGAGGGAGATGTGGGGTGAGAGGGATGGAGGAATGGAGAAAGAGGGAAGGAGGGAGTGAGCGATAAAGGGACAAACATAACATTGTTAGACAAAAATATCTTCTTTTTTTCTACTTGTGAGTATGAAGCTACTGATAGATGGAATGGACAAACAATGGTTCCCCATAATTTATGGATTTGGTGGAGTGAATTCCACAAACAAAGAAATAAAATAAGAAAACTATATACCATTTCCATCTACTTCCACCCATACCATTACTAGTAGAAGACTAACCAATTGAGCTAAGGGATGATTAACTAATTAGGTTGTTATGTGTAGAGTTTTTTATAGCAATATGTGGGTTGAAAGTTTCATAACACCCAATCTTTTCCAACCTCCAATTTTAGAGTGCCTTTATGATTAGAGAATTCAAATGCTTCTTTTAACAAGTTCTTTACAAGACTTGTCTACCTTTTCAAAAAATATTTCATGTCACCACCCAATTGATCCTCTTTTTTTTGCAGCTAAATTTGATTTTTCCTTTTCCTTATCATCTATTTCTTATTGTATTTGTTCCATGGAATTCTTAAGTTCAAGAATCTTTGACTTCATTTTTTCAACTCCACTTATAGCATCATCTCTCACTTTCTTTGTTTGCAAAAATTCAAATGCAATACAAAACCTCTTGACTTTATCCACTTCTATATTGTCATTTTCCTATTGCACATGCTACACATGCACCTTCCTCAACTTCTCAAGGTGAGAGGGATAGAGGTACATATAGTGATAGGGTGGGAGATATATGTATAGAGAGAGTGAGAGAGAGGGAGGGAGTGGGGGAGGAAGGGTGGGATAATGGTAGGGGTAGGTGGAGAG
Source organism: Sequoia sempervirens (assembly GCA_007258455.2). NCBI lineage: Eukaryota > Viridiplantae > Streptophyta > Pinopsida > Cupressales > Cupressaceae > Sequoia > Sequoia sempervirens. The sequence continues at coordinate 43,097 of VDFB02345110.1, forward strand.
AGGTTGTGTGTGTGTGAGGGAGAGATATAGAGGGGGGACTTGAGGTAGGTAAAGAGAGGTGGAGAGAGGAAGAAGTAAGGTGGGACATGTAGGTGTAGAGAGAGTGAGAGAGGGAATTAGGGAGGGATGGAGAGAGGTGTGGGAAGGAGGGAGAGTGAGAGGGAAGGAGGGAGATAGAGAGACAATGAATTAAGGGGTACTAAGAGGATGGCTTAAGGGTGTATACAAGATCCTTGAATCAAATTATGTGTCATGACAGAAAAATAGTTTTATAAATAGGAGATTGATTAAAAGGGTACATAATTTCATATAAGGGGTATAGAATATTTGAATTTTAAACTATAAGGCTCTTTGTATGGGTTAAAGTAGTCAATTTGGTTACTTTTATGTATCCTTAAAATGTAACTCCCCCATACTCTCCAATTGTATTTGTTCCATGGAATTCTTAAGTTAAAGAATCTTTGAGTTCATTTGTTCAACTCCACTTATAACATCATCTCTCACTTTCTTTACTTGCACAAATTCATATGTAATACAAAACCTCTTGACTTTATCCATTTCTACATTTCCATTTTCCCATTGGACATAATGCACATGCACCTTCCTCAACTTATCAAGAGTGGGAAGAATCTCTTCAATCAATATACTATCAATCTCATTCACTTTGGTCTACTTCTTCAGATTCATTTTCTATTTCATACATTCTAGTACCTATTTTCCAACCTCCAATTTTAGAAAATAGTATTAATGTAATTAAAACATTTTGTTATTTACACAATATGAGTGCAATGAAAGTTACCTTGAAAATTTACCTTTAATGTAGTTTAAACTTTCATATGTTGTGCAACAACACCTCTGAGCATCTCTCACCATCCCTCCTAACCTTTCTCAAAAATGGATGAGGTCAAATACATTCTTGTAAATATATTTCATGTATACTATGTTGTGCAACCACACATTTAGGATGATAACATCCCCTACTTACAACATTACTTTATTGTAGTTATTCATAGTTTTACATTGCATAGTTCTTTCTAAACATGTCTTGGGTTCCCATCTAAGACATTTATTGACACATCCTAACATGTATGACCATCCACAATGGAGTTAGAGGCTCATGAAAATTTTTAGAGCATAAAGTGTATGTACCAATAAGCTCAATATATTCTTACATTCTAATAATATAAATATAAAGAGTGACACAAAATTATTACATTCTAATTAAGAGGGAAAAAATGATTTCAATATCTAGCCTTATACACCCTCTTTACAAATTATTATTATTCTTGATCACCATTAAGGTATGGTAGTGAAATTATTATTCTACCTTGTCATTATATGTTCTTTACAAGATTTTTCTACCTGTTTAGATAAGGGATGATTTTTCCTTTTCCTTATCATGTATTTCCAATTGTATTTGTTCCATGGAATTCTTAAGTTCAAGAATATTTGACTCTACCACTCCCTATCTTTCTTCTTCCCTCTTTCTCTCCCTCCCACCCTACCACTTCCTATATCTGACAAGGGACACTGCATTTTCCAACATTGCAATAATTTGAGCATTTTTCATAAGGAAATAATTCACAGGGGACAATGTGTTTTCCAACATTGGAAATAATGTGAGCATTTTTCATAAGGAAATAATTGACAAGTGACAATGTATTTTCCAACACTGCAAATAATGTGAGCATTTTAGTGTTTGAATGAAATGAATTAAGTGAAATGCCATTTTTATTTTACCAAATAATTGTTCTAAAATTTTAAGGTGGACTTCATTGCATTTTTGGTGTGTACGAATCAAAAACTTTTCATAAGGAAATATTTGATAAGGGACAGTGTGTTTTCCAACACTCTAATAATGTGAGCATTTTTCATAAGGAAATAATTGATAAGGGATAGTGTGTTTTCCTACACTGAAAATAATGTGAGCATTTTTCATAAGGAAATAATTGACAAGGGATAGTGTGTTTTCCAACACTACAAATAATGTGAGCATTTTTTTGTTCCAATCAAATGAAGAAAGTGAAATGCCATTTTTACTATACCAAATAGTTGTTCTAAAATTTTAAGGTGGACTTCATTACATTGTTGGTGTGTATGAATCAAAAAAAATTCATAAGGAAATATTTGACAAGGGACAGTGTGTTTTCCAACACTACAATAATGTGAGCATTTTTCATAAGGAAATAACTGACAGGGGACAATGTGTTTTCCAACACTAAAAATAATGTGAGTATTTTTCATAAGGAAATAATTGACAAGGGATAGTGTGTTTTCCAACACTGCAATAGACTAACTAATATGCCATTAAGTTTTTCATTTGTTTTTTAACAATATGTCATTGCAAAAGAATCTGGTTGTGGTGCATTATGTGGGTTAAGAAATAGATTCTCTTTTACTATGAAGACATGGACAATGGTTCATTGCTTTATTATTTTTGAATAAGATAATGGAATGAAATATTTGTAACAATGGTCTATTTGCAATAGACTCTACATTATTACATGTGGGCATATTGCAATGTTGAATATAAAATTACCGAGTTCAATTTAAAGCTCCATAAATGTATTCTCATGAGAATTTTACTCTTTGCTAATGTTGGTTTTTTTGGTCATTGATGTTGCTGCAAGATTCTTCTAAGTCTTCCATGTTCTTGTTGTATGTGTTAAATTCATTATAGAATTTTGGTTGGAGTTAATCAAAGCTCTTGATTTTTATAGATTGGTTCATCATAAAAATTCCATATTGATGAGAAGCCCTTGGGAGTCCTCTTTTGTAAGATCTGCTGATTAGGGCTCATGTTTCTTACTAGTGAGCACAGTATTAATCCTGTTGACTTCAAGAAATTTCTTCAGGCCTAATCTCATGTTGTATGTGTACCATTGGTTATATATGTTTTATTTATTCAAGCTAGTCTATCACACAACACGTCACATCTATATGAAAGATATTGTCATAAGATAGGTTATATGCACATGTGTTTAAGGCAAGTATATTCTTCGTCTTATGAATCCAAGGTTATTTACTAGGCTCTTTTACAAGTTCATGTTCCATGAACTCTTACACACTTGCTCCTCAATCTCATGAGTACAAACTACTGTTTGAAATTTAATATTATTGAAACTTTTCTCCAATTTTTGGCTGCAATATATTCATCATCTATTCTGGCTATATCAAATGTCAAAATGATAATTCATGTTTATTCGAGCCTTTTGGTACTGTGCTTATTTCATTGGTGTAGAGAGCATACTTATAAATAGAAAGTGAGTAGCATGACTAGAGAAGATAATTCATAAAGGGATCTATATGACTAGAGGAGATGTTATATATTTCAAATTTCAAAGCTTATGGTTACAATTATGAATCTTTTTTTCAAAGCCTTTTATTTAGCTATATAAATTTGATGTGGATTTTGGATGCCTTAAGAATTTGGCACTCAAATTTGGATAGAGGGAGAAAACTTCACACTTGAAACTATTCACAATATAAAGAAAGCTTTGCCTGATATTTGAGAGGATAATGAGAACTTTGAAAATTTTGAGCACTTAGGAAGAGTAGTTGCTATTGTAACTATTGTAAATGCATAAAATATCTCATTGTAGAGAATGGATCACTATCATTTAGGGTTTTTGTCTTTCTATTTTAGGACCATCTTCCTCATTTCTATGACCTTGAATTCTATAAAATCTTTGGGGATGACAACCCTTCCATGTATCACAAATTATTACATCTAATCTATATAAAGTTGATGTTATCAATAGATAAAAATTTCATGTACGAAATTTTATCCTCTTAAAGAATAGGTCGAATGTATTTTTCCCTCTCTACTTTATGTTCTCTCCAAAGAATCTTACTACATGGTGACCAAACACTTTTTTCTTTAACAAAATAGAATTGCTTAAAAGTTTTGATATGCTTGGTTGTGCTCTTGCTAACATAAGATAGTCATTAACTTGTTGTTACTAAAAATAAAGCATGCCCTTGATATTATAAGTTAGTTTGTAGTGCTATT
>VDFB02345111.1:0-69790 GCA_007258455.2 Sequoia sempervirens
TAAACAAATAATTTTAGTGGCGTGGGAAAATTTGAAAACAGAATTGCATCGACAAGATGAGGCCAGTCGATAGGAGAATGCAAGGGTGCCAAGTCTTTTCCCACGAAAGAAGCGTGGAATGAGGAGGAGCAAATGGCGTGACGGGAATGTAATCGCAAGTGTGGGTTGATGAAAGTGACACCAGGGTTTTTTTGGATTCTCATCAAAGAGAATTTTTGGCGATGCGGAGCGAAAGGTGATAGGGGGTTGAAGTAGCTGGGAGGATGCGAATGGAGAACAAAGTGCGTTAATGTCCGGTTTCTACAAGAATCCGAGGATGAACGAGTTGGTAGTTTGGTATGCAGTGATGGTTTTTTGGTTCTTTTTGTGGGCCATGAAATTTCAGGAAAAGCATAGCAATGGCTGGAACCAGGGGAAGGGGATAGTTTGCATTAAGTAGTATTTCAAAATTCTGTTTTAGGGTTTAAGCGAAAACATAGGCAGAATGGTGCTCATGGGAGTTTATTTGGATGCTGCAAATCTTTTTGGATAAAGCTTGGGATGGATATATATTGTTTTAAAAGCTTATATGTAAATTTTCTCTTATAATTAATAAAATATAACCTTTTACTCATCAAAAAAAAAATTATTATTTAATTCTTTCTTATAATTATATGATATAATCATTTCATTTTATTTAATATAGATTTTTTTTTTTAAATTATTTAAATTTATATTATTTAATCAATAAATAATATTTAATATAATATAATAAATTTATATTATAAAATACATATATGTAACATAATTATTAGATAAGTTTTATATTTATATAATTATCATTTTTTTCTTCTAATTATATTATTTTTTATTTATTTAGTTTGATATTTCTAATCTTTATAATTTTAATATATAATTATTTTATATAAGATTATTGATTTTTATATATAATTAAGATAAGATTCATAATTATTAATATTAATATAAGTGCATGTAACTATTTTGATTCCATTAAACTAGAATATAGGCATGCATTATCCTACAATTTAAATTATAATGATTAATATATTATTTACGTAATTTTAATAAAAAATAATATTAATGTGACATTTTAAAATGATTTCTTAGTACTATAATTAACAAAATTAACATTTAATTTTATTCATACTAATAAAATTTGCATTTATTTTTATTAAATTTAAAATACTATAACTAAAATACTATAAAGACAAGTACTAGCCACTAGGTGACACTTGTTCTACATAGACTTTGAAAATGTGCCTTTCTATCACCCATCTTTTCTTTACTACTATATTATTATTATTTTATTAATTAATTAAAGTTAATTAAAATATTTAAGTTTACTTAATATATGAACTTCAAAATAAATAAATAAACCCTATTTCATCCGAAGTTTAGATTTTTTTTTTCTCCCTTCTAGGCATGGTGGACGAAGTAGATGCTCCGTTTTAACAAACACGTTAACTTAGTTTAGCGAATCCTGTGGAAGAAGCAATAATCAAACAATGGAGTAAATTGGGCATGAATTATGATCGGCTGCCTCAGGTCGGCGATGGTCGGATGTTACCGCGTCTTCGCTAAAATTTTATCGGCCTTATCGAACCTTATGAACGATCACACCAATTCTTCAACTAACCAGGTAAAGACATACACCCAATCTCACATTTTTATATTTTTGCCGGGAGGCGAACTCGTGACAGTGCTGAGGTGTATACATCCACACAGGTTAAATCCTTGATACGTATTCACTCATTATTACATAGGCCAAACCCTTGCTGGAAATTGGTGCGTGGAGTGTGTATGAGATCTGGGCTTTCCTTTGATTTAACAATTGTTTTAAAACGCTGACGTCAAAAAGAATTCAGCTAGAATAATCCCTTCCATAGGAATTTCAGGATTGTTTAATGAAATTGGGAACATGAACTCGCCTTCTAGAATGGCTGTATCTCTACAACCATTGACAAACCTAATGAAATTGTTTTAACTTAAGATATGATACTACATTCCACTGTGCCAAAGTCTAATGGTAGGGTTGTAGCAATTGCCGAGATGATGACCTAGGTTTAAACTTCATTGGGGATTGTTTTGCCACTGAAGTTGGTAAAACTTTTGGAAGCATCGGTTATCTTGTCTTTAAGATTGTGTGCTGCAAGAATTTGGAAGTATTACTAGTAATTATATACCTTTTCCAAATATTGGCAACCAGAATTGTGGTTAATCTATGAACCATGCGTCTTGGCATAGCATTTATCTTTAGAATTCAAAAGGCATGCACCTATTTTATTCATGCTTACAGTTAGTTCATAAGCCTTTATTCATCTTTGGAATTAAAATGCATGTACCCATTTTTCATTTTTACATTTAGTCCACAAACTCTGACAGTGATAGTGTTCATAGTACATATGCTCTCACGACCTATGCTTTCTGTTTTGTCTGCTCTTGGTTATGGGCGAGTCATGGACGCCACCTATTTAGATAATTTTAGAGCTTTAAGTTGATCAGTCTTGTGTCTTCAGCTTTGGTGTTTGTATGGCAGGATACCAGATACGTGTAAAATTTCAGATGAGCCGTGTCCTCAGCATTGCTCTCCGTATATTTGGAGATTGCTGTTGTTGGTCACCCATACCGTCTGGTAAAATGGAAATGGCAACTATCACGGCAGCTTAGCTTGAAGGATTTTAGATATTTCAAATATCTGATCTTGCCCAATATGCATGCTACTACAAGCATCAAGGATTCATTTGTTTTCTGTTTTTGCACTCTAAAGTCTAAACTTCCTTTATTATTAAGTGACTATGGGAAGACCGTCTACCTTTTTCTGCCCCGGACAATATGTGAGGCATATTCAGGGGCATTTGTATAACATGCTATAGTAAGACTGACATGTTCATTTCGATTAATCTATGCAAAATTAAGATGGGACCAGTATATGTTAATTGGATCGTGACAATTAAGACTAAGAAATATACGAGACGCATTTAGGCTATATATAAGCAAGATCTTTTTTTAGTTCAATATTTTTGTAGGGGTTCTTGCTACCAATCCTATGTAACCCTTTTGCTCTTCTTTCTTGTGGACACATCTATCCTAGTCTAAGCTTTGAGAAGATAAATTGAGTTGGAGATAATTCTACACAGTACACATTTTGTGCAAACAGTACACAACTTGTATCTACTCCAAATATGGTACCGTATACAGTTTGAGGTTGCTTAGGCCAACTAAACCTAATGGATTGCTTGATGAATCATTTCTAGGATGTATATGCACCATATCCATAAAAACAATCTTTCATATGGAAGAGGAAATTTAGAAAATAAATGTAGATAAAACTGTCATGCTCATAACTTTGTATGTGAGTCCTCAATACCATAGTTGCCGCGAGACTGGTACTGGTACTGGTACGGGAGACTGGTACCGGTACCGGTATGGCATTTTTTGAAAATAGGAGACGGGGGTACTTGGAGATGCCATTTTTTTTTTAATATAAAAATTAATAATATATAGAAAATCTGAAAATATAATGACATTGAACTTTCAAAACAATAGCAGTAGTAAAGTTTACATAATCATAGTTCCAACTTCTAAGTTCACATTTGACATTTTTTTCTTTTTCTTTTTTTGATATGTAAGGTAGGGATTTATATTAACTTGTATAAAATATACATGCGTCTGCAAAGCAGGAGATAGCAATCCTTCATGATCTGAGTCTATCGGCTAAACCCTCCAACCCGGGAAAAAACTACTGCTGGAACAAAATATGCAGTCCCACTGCCTGTCTTCAAAACTAGCTGCTATTACAATTTTAAACATAGAGAATTAATATAGAGGCCGAGCCTCACTCGCCAGTGTCGAATTACCAATTCCATGGCGATACTACTAAAACTAACCAGTATTATGATTAAGCACAAAGTATAAAACATTAAAAAACTTAAAGCGCATAGGCCTAGCCTCACACAAAGCCATTTAAATCTGCAAACCGGGTGAAGTCTTCTACCCATTCCGTCCCCTCCTCCGTCACGAGCCTTAGCTTCCTCTTCAGGAACTCGACTGCCATAGCCGATACCATCCTGTGCCTCATCAATTCTGTTCCCTTTAGGTCTAAAATGAAGGGGAAAACTTTGACATCCTCGTCCGTTTCCCAAAGAAGGTCCATGTCTGCGGGGCGTGGGATTCCTTTGCCCTTGAAGGCCGCTTTTAGAGTCCTCTCCAACCCACCTAGCAGATCGCCTCGGAACAGACGCTCCATCATTTCTTTTGCCTCCGCCTTAGGAATTTTCAGGTCCAGAATAATTGCTAAGAACCGAGAAGAGATTTGAGCGTTGTCTCTCGCAAATTCTTTTCTTTCCAGATGACCTTTGCCTAATACCATTTTAACTGCTAACAGTGCCAGGGGATCATCCTCCGTCAGAATTCGCTTTAGCCTTTGATCTGTAATCTCTCGAAACGCTATTTGTCTCTCCGTTGCCACCAAAGAGACTGGTGTATCAACACCGAAACTTTCCAGCCCCCCTACCGAAATGGTGATAATGAATTTCGACTTGCTTACTCTCGCCATTTGCAGCCCTTTTGTCGACCTTTCCCTGCACAGAAACAAACACAAACCAGATTTCGAAAACCATAATGTAAATGTCTTCATCAATTCATTTAAAAAGCCCGTATGTTGTAAGGCCGAGCCTCCACGCACGAATCTGAATAATGGCAAAGCAAGCTTTCGTCCTTGCGATGACATTGTCCTATGGCCTTCATCCTTCTTTCGGACCTCTCCTCGTGAATAGCAGATTTGCCACTCGGCCCAAGCTATAGTTTTCATGATTGCTGTGCCCAACATGTCGCGCTGTTATCGCTTTGATTTTTGTGTCACTAATTCCCCCTAACGCCACCGAGGCCTTCCCTAATTTAGTTGCCTACTAAACTTTGATTACCTTCCTTTCGCTTCTCTCCGCCATTTTGGAGATGACTTGGAATGATGTGAACTTACCCCTATGCAACCTTCTTTCTCTCCCCGTCCGCCACCTCAAATTCTCCTTCTTTCTTGTCTAAATTTGTCTTTATGCATCTACCTCTTGGATGCGAGTAGTTATATGAGGGGCGGAGGGGGCCCACCCTGCCACCCACTCACATTTGACATTTGACATTACATATTCGATTACATATTGAAATTCAAAAATATTGATAGTTCGATTGGCTGATATGCAAACAAAAAACAAAAATCAGAAATCTATCTGATATCTGAATCTCATATCTGATATCATCTACACCACATCAATATCATCCATGTCAAAGTCCTCAGCTATGATGCTCTCCAAATACTCATCACTCTCTAACTCAGGTTCCTCTGCTAGTAGTAGAACTGGGGGTAAATCAATAAGGCCATCTGGTTCAACCACTTCATCCACTATGGCTGCAACATCTTCATCAGGTGAAATTTGGTCCCATTTTGCTGAAGGACCCTCATTGTATGCAGGATCTACACGAGAGAGAAGGCGAAGTGAGCTATGAATGTACACCAGGTTCTCTGCTTTCTTTGACCCCAATCGGTTCCTCTTTAGTGAATGAATAAAACCATAAGTACTCCAATTTCTCTCACAAGATGAAGAGCTAGCTACTTGTGAGAGTAATCTTATTGCAAATGATTGCAATTCAGGTGTTTCACCTCCATGGTTCCACCACCACTCTATAGGGTCTTTCTTTGCTCGCATATCATATAAAGCTTCCACAGAAGAAAAGTCACCATGCCCACGTGAAAACTTATTCCATTGACTCCTTATAATTGATGCTTCCTCACCTCGGCCATATATCTTTTTTATTGCAGCCCAAAACCCCTTCATTACCTCTCTATCCTCATATGGAGCCCTCTTATTGGTCTCTTCTATATTATGCCATTTAGGATTTAAGGCATAGGCAGCACAATGAAGAGGTGTGTTAAGTTTGTTCCATCTTCCATGTAACTTACCTTCTATCAAAGGATATAGTGAAGGATCTTTTGCATCTGTTATTTGCTTAATTCTTTCGCACATGGAATCTATTTCTTCATAAATTTCCCCCAAACATGGCTTGTCTGAATCTGCAAATTTGATCACCTCACATATGGGCTGAATAAAGTCCACAACAAATTTAACATCAGCCCAAAAACGGTCATCAAGGATCATACCTCTCACCTCAACTGCATCATTTGATGTAGATTGCCTCCAAGCTGCCCATGCATCACTAACAACCGTGGAACACAAAGCACCTTTCACTTCACAAAGACGGTGAAGAAGAATAAAATAAGAAGCAAACCTTGTATCAGCTGGTTTGAGAAGCTCCACCTTGGCAAATTTTCGATAAATAGCTTGTGTTTGGTGATGGTTGCATATAAACATTTGAATTTTTTTGCCCTTTTCTATGAGAGCTGAAACCCACTCAAACTTGCCAATATCTTTGAGTGCATTATTCAACGAATGCACACAACATGGTGTCCAAAATATATGCTTATATTTCTTTTGCACCAACATGCCTGCTGCTTTACAAACAGGGGCAGCATCTGTAACAATTTGGACTACATTTGATGCCCCTACCTCCTCAATGCCATCACATAGCTGGCTATAAAGATACTCTGCATTTTTTTCATGCCCCGAACAATCCAATGCCTTCAAAAAATAAGGCCCTTTGCTACATGTTACCATGATATTAAGTAGTGGACGGTTTCTAGTATCCGTCCACCCATCCATCACAATGTTGCATCCTTCAGAAACCCACACTCTTTTCAATGGTGCAGTTTGTTGCTCTAATCGAATTTTTTCTTTATCAATTAGAGTAGTGCGAAGCTTTTCATACATAGGTGGTCTATATCCAGCTGGTGCATTGCTGATTGCTTGGATCATCTCTGTATAGAAAGGTGATCGAGCAACATTAAATGGTATTCCATTGGCATAAAAGAAGCGTGCAATTGCTGCATCAACTGCTTCTCAACCTTGCACATCAAATAATCTGCCAATGAGGTTTGAGCTACCAATGTGTGGCCTCTTGTGAGAACTTTCTGCTGCTACATCTCTTGAAGACACATCCACCTCTACCTCTCTATTGATATTCTGATTTTGATTTGCAGCAGTGTTTGTTGAAGCATATTAGAAACTTTACCATTAGCCCTTTCTTCATCCCTCACAGCGTCATATCGTTCCACCTCATTTATACAAGGATCAACACCTTTTCGAGGTAGGTGAAGAAAATGAGCCCTCACCCTCGTGTAAGTACCTTGCCATGACATTGGGCATAATTTGCATGAGATTGTGGTTGTTCCACCTGAACCCTTTGGCCCCTTAACACGATCAACATACTTCCACAACGGATACAAGCCTTGTTTGTTTCCCCCACTCGACATCTTGATTCAATGACTCAGATTCTACACAAAAAGAAAAACAAAAAAACATTATGATTAGAAATCAAATGACTGTAGCTAAAGTTATGAAAAAGGAAACAAAAAAAAATAAAAATTGAAATGGCTATAGCCTGTAGCTAAAGTTATGAAAAATAAAAAAAGAAACAGAAAAAGACATGTCTTTGAGGAAATTATTTAAATGAACCATGATTCAGATTGTACAATGCACACATTATGAGTAGTAGTACACTCAAAATGAATCCAAAATCAGGAAGGCCATAAAAATTTAAAAATTAAAATGGACCCAGGACCATGGTACATGCTTTTAGTTTTTGTCATTTTGACATTTTGTGTAAGAGACAAATGATCAAATGATTCAAATGAGTTCACTTATTTGTTTTATCTATAGGGCAGTCATCAACTCATCATGCCTGCCATTTTAATATTTTATTCACCAGTAATCTCCACAAGGGCATTGCCCCTGTTTTCAAAACAGGGGCAATGCCCTAATTACTGGTGAATAAAATATTAAAATGGCAGGCATGATGAGTTGATGACTGCCCTGTAGCCTAAAGGCATTAAATTTTTTCTTTATTCTCTATTTTAATTTTTTTCTTAAATTTTTGATGAAGTCTCAAGTCTGATATTGATCACCATTCACCATTCACCAATAATCTCCACAAGGGCATTGCCCCTGTTTAAAATCGTGGCATATGCCACGATTTTAAACAGGGGCAATGCCCTTGTGGAGATTACTGGTGATTGTCAACAATGAACAATGTCAACAAATAAATATTAAATGAAAATCAAAATACCGTATACTGAATAAATTAATAAAACGAAAGTTCAAAGATTCAAAAACGAAAATGAAAAAATTTAAAAACACTTACCTCGTATTTGTTAGACTTCGATTCCTCTCTTTTCTCTGTCGTCAGCCTCTACAAGCTCCTCAGTGGCGTGTTAAATGACGGTTTGCACTTTAAAATCTGTGTTTGATGTATTTTTTACATAGTTTTACCTTTAAAACGCGTGGGACTTGACGGGAGACTTCGGAGACTTCGCGGGAGACGCGATTTTTTGGATGCGGAGACATGGGAGACAGCGGGAGACTTCAGAAAAGTTTCCGAACTGCAAATCGCGTCTCTGGGTACTGGTGCGGTTTCGGAGATGCGTCTCCGTCTCCGAGATGCGTTTCGGAGGGGGGGAGACGCGTCTCCCGGCAACTATGCTCAATACATAACATATATTGTAAAAGTGAATAGCTACCTTTTAAAGAAGATTGTTCCACTTGCTAAGTCTAAATTTGGTGCAGGAACATCCTTGGCTGTACATCATATCTTGAATGTTGTGGACCATTCCTGAATTGGCAATGCCTGTGGTTTCTTCATTTTTTAATTGAAGGGAGGAAAGGAATGGTGACCTTTCTTCATCTCGATTAAAGATTGTGCATTGAAGACCAAATTTTGCCCATTGGAAGAAGTAGCTGACCTTGTCTCTAGTTAGTTGAAGACTAAAAGTTTGTTAGACGAATGACAATCTTGAAATTGTAGGTTCCACCATTGAGGTTGAGTCGACCTTTGCCAAAGTGAAGGTAGGAAGAGAGGGGACAATTTGAAGAGTAGACAAAAGATGCTCGTCCCATTCCAAGATTACCGCACCTGCTTCTGCATGTTCAAATTTTGAGAAGTCTATGTGAAGCATTTGACGAAGGGATGACCCCCCTTTCCTAAAATGGAATTGGGTATGGAAGGGATAGTGGTCCTGTCTCTCGTCAAAATTCAAATCTGATGGCGGAGCAGGAAATTAAGAAAGCAGAGTTGATTTTCAAAGGCATCTCTAGGCTGAAGGATGGATGGCTGTTCCTTATTTTGACACCTGAAAATTTGAGTTTCTTTTCTAAGAATGAGAATTTGAAGGGGCAATCATCCCTAATTTTATTCCACTCAAAATTAAGGAGTGAACAAAAGACAGTTGCCTTCTGCTGCATGCTCAAGAATTTGAGAAGTCCAGAAGTTAAGCATTTAAAGAAGGAATGACCACCTTTTTCCCAGGGAAAGGAAAATAGAAGTAGGTATAGAAGGGACAGTGGTCTCGTCTCCCACCAACATTCAGATTTGGTGGCAGGGCTGGAAACTTAGAAGGCAGGGTTGATTTTCAAAGTCATTTCTAGGCCGGAGGAGATGGTTTTTCCTTCTTTTGACGCTTGAAAAGTAAAACTGGAGTTACTTTGCGAAGAAGGGGAATGTGCAGCAGGTTCGATTTCTTACTACAGAGGATTACAACATGTTGACACTTGGACATGTGCTGCCAGGGTTTCTAACTTTACATGCCTCTCAATCAATCTATTGGGAATTGTGTAGCTTGGGTTTTAACTCAACACATGAATATGTTGTAATTGGTAGAAGGTGAATCATTATATCTTTCTCATTTTTTGGTCTTTCCACCAACAACTAACAAGAAATTTTTAGTTAAATATACAGTCTGGGACAGTGGAGAGGGTCTTTGAACTTGAAAGGGTGAACTTGGCAAAGAGGGAAGCTTGCATGGAAGTGAGTGAGTGCAATTTATAAGAGAGATAACTAGAAATACGAATAGTCAACATAAATGTAGTATTCGAGTTTGAGTTTAAGAACAGAGTAGAATTTTAGGTTTGTTAAAGTATTTTGCCAGATAGCTCATATATCAGATTTATGAGAAGTGATTGAAAAATGCCATATTTTTTAGTACATTTGTGGTTCCCATATTTTGATGTGAACTTGGCTGAGTGGTGACGGAGATTTGAATTTGAAGTCAAGGAGAGGATGGCTTGTAGTTGAGTTGGAGTAAAGCCGAGAAATCACAAAATAGTGAAGAGAGGAATACCACTAGCTAGAGGTAGAATATGAAGAAGACAAATGATGGTAAAGAAATGTTGAGAGTTGTGTAAGAGAGATTATATTCGATAGATTTAGCCCATATAGGAGAGTGAAATCTGGATTGATGAAGTTGAAGATGAGTAACAAGAAGCTCAACCAAACAAACCAAAACGAAAGCTTGGACCTGAAGAGAGGATAAATGTCATTGCCAGACTAGGAAGTAAGTCCAAAATTAATGTCTTGATAGATGAATTAATTGAATGATGATATTGAAGAAATATTTCTTACGAGCTGATATAAGATCTCTATTAGGATAAAATTCATGTGCAACATATCTATTATGAGATCATTTGTAGATGGAGAAGTTAATAGTCAAGAAAAGAGACAAAATAAAGACCTGAATTGGAATGATGTCAAAACTGGGAAGAAAGTTTTTGTCCATGCATTCACAACAGCATTGGTTTAAGAAATTGCTGGGCCTGAAACAAGAGGAGCTGAATGTAAAGTAGTATGCTGTGAGATCTTACAATCTGACCTTAGAGTTGATCACATTGAGGAAGCAGGCAAATTATCTAGGTATGGTAATGGTTTGAGGTTTTCGATTCAAAATGAGTTGATTATGTATATATTGCTTTAAAGAAGATACATGTTTTTTAACCTTGAGGTAGAAGAAAATCTGGTAAGAAAACTACAAAGTGAACTGAAAGAGACAGATGAGCTGAAAGATGGCAAGGACCAAGAATTCAGGTGAAGGATGAGAAATGAGCTTCTCACAGCAGAGTCAGAGAGGTGACTCTTACGCCTGTACAGGAAGAGGATATGGGGGTACAGGCTGTTTTTAACATAAAAGCAAAAAAAATATTAAAACATAAACAGATTACAGAGCAGGTCTGCCAGTCTTAAAAAGACTCATTGCACACTAATTCCAGATAATTGTGAAAATCCAGATAGGTAGATAATAGACAATCAGCAGAAAAGGTGGTAGAGGCTGTGGAAGCATACCTGAGGGAATTTGTTTAAAATGTGGTAAGCATGGTCATGGGAATTTGAATGTCCACAAGGAAAGAAATAAGTGCTTAAGAACAAAATGAAGTGTTAGAAAAGGATATCCAAGTTGAAGCCAAGTATAGTGAGAATTTGATGTTGTGTAGAGTGTTGTTAAAGCCCCAAAAGAAAGAGGAAGGTTTGTGTCAGAAGAAGAGCATTTTCAAAACCAATGCATATCAGGAATATTGTGATGCAGGCTGGTTTTTTTATGATGACAACAGAAGTAATTGGGCATCTATAGAGATGGCACAAAAGTTGTGTATAAAGTTTACTTGACACCCATGTACATTAAAAATTAGATGGTTGCATAAATGTCTTCAATTTGAAAGGTGAATTTTAACAAGTGTTATCAAGGTCAAGTGGTGTGTGATGAGATAGCTATGGATTTGTGGCACATGTTGCTGGCAAGGCCTTGATAGTGTGATAAAATTGAATTTTTTGATGGGAGAAAAATTAATTATATTTTTATAATATTGCTATCAGGATTCGACCGTGTAGTTTTTTGAGTCAAACTCATTGACCCATGTTTCATGAGTAGTGGTTCACAAAAACCCATCTCTCATGGTAATGAATGGTCCACTTAGCGCTCATTGTGTCTAGGTGATGCTCACAGAGGTGAAGTTTAACCCACTTTGACATGCTGCAGAAAATACCTCCTACTTATCAATTATATTTTTTTGAAGGAAAAGAAGTTCTTGCCTATGAAAAAATTGAAAAAAAATAAGAGTTAATCTTAGTCTCACCAAGGAGTTATTGACAAGAAGTTGAGAAACCATAGATGTGTTGTTAGAAAAAGGAGTTTGCAGTGTAGAAAGTCTTTGGTAGAATAATGATATCAAGTTTCCACAATCCATAATGTTCTTTGCAATGATTTCTGGTTTTGATTGTGTGAGAATTTTTGCATCAATGTTTCGGATCACACTCCGTGATCCATCATGAACTGAGGAAGTTGGAGTAGGAGTCTGAGTGCCGAGTTGTCGGAGCTGGTATACTTCTTTAGTCCTTAGCTTCAGGTGATGCGTTGCCTTCAACTCCTTCTCTTTGGCTGCCTTCACCACGTGCACATCCTCTTTCAGGTGACAATTGATCCTCTCGATTTCCTTGTCCTTTGCTTCCACCTGAGCTGCCATCTCTACCTCCAAGGTCTGATTTTTTTTATCTTTCTCCATCAATTCCTTATCTTTGGCTGCCACTTTTTCTTTTTCAGCCTCTGTAAGTTGAGTTTGCTGCTGCAGTTGGCTTTGAAAATGTTGGGTGAGAGAGTCAACCTTGGCACGAACCTTCTGAGATATAGCTATAGCCTCATCAATCTTACTTTTCAGCCGAAAGTTAGATGCTTCTTGCTGTTTTAACCCATAGAACAGCTCTCGATATGCCTTCTCCATGCCAAATAAGTGTGCTATTAACTTGCCATCTTTCCCTTGGAATGTAGGCCTGGTGGGGTACCAAGCCGCCAACATTTCTGGAGTCTCTGCCTCCGGCCAGCCTCGTGCTACAAAAAGGCTAATGAACTCCTTCTCGCAGTCTGTCTCCATAAATTTTAGAATTCTTTGAGCCTCCTGCCATGCTACTTGGAGAGTGACTATGGTCTAGCTGCTTAGTAATATCGGACACTTACTGTATAACTGTTGCTATGGGCTCCAAGCTCTGAAGATACCTCTCAATAGTCCCCATCGGATCTGTTCTATCTGGTTTAGGAATTTCTATTATAATTCCCTCCAAATCACTCGATTCCTCTTTTGAAGAAGCAGGGGTTGTTGGTTGGGGTAGCGTGGGGGTGGTGGCTGGCATTGGCATCGTATCATCTGGAGGGATGTCTTCCGCCAGTTGTGCAGTTGTTGGCTCCTCTACTTTTGCTACCTATACTGGCTTTGTGGGAGCGAGTGGCTGTGTAGTCTATAACCGAGTGAGTGCCATCCGCAACCGAGAGCCATCCTAACATGATTGGTTATTGGAAAGGAGTCTATAGATTAGATTCAAGTTTAAGTTGTTCATTATTTCATAAATCATAAATGTTAATAGTTCATTTATTCTTAAATTCAATATATATTTAATATTAAATAAATTGCCATGAATTTTTCCTTTATCGTGTAAAATATAACCTTATAATATTCAAAATTTTATATATTTTTAAACATTCCCTATTTTTTTAATTGCCATTCCCTGCCATCTCCTAATAAAAGGCCTCCCATTCCCTACTGTCTTGGAAATGCATCCTCGCATTTCCCCTCCTTCCTTGTCCTGGAAACACTGTGGAACATAGCAGTTGAAGTTTAATGTGATTTTTATTGGGGACAATTGGTTGTTGTATCATGAAGGTGATCTTCATTGTTCAAATTTTATTGTTGCATTATGAAGGTAATCTTCATTTTTCGAATTGTATCCTCTATGATAGTGCTACTACTATAAACCTTACAAAAAACCATGGTTTTTTGCTAATTTAGTTGAATCTTAGTTATAAGGTAATAATGCTGCATACATTTTGAATATCAATAAGATATCTCTTCTTGTTTTTGCTTTTGCATTGTTTTTCTCATTTTTATCAAGAGAGTTAAATATTATTGTTTTTTAATTTGACTAGGGAGATTGACTCCGGTTTTCTTCATCCTAGTCAGGAGGATAAAATGGGGAAGAAAAAAAGTCATCGAAAGACATTTTCAGAAAAGTCCACGTCAGATCAGCCTGATGAGCCTGACACTTCTTCATTTACTGCTTTTCTTTTCTCTCTGTTTAAATGTACCAAAGAAGGTGATAAGTGCACAGATGACGATGAGGACAAGTATGTTGAGATGGGTGAGACACACTCAATGAAAGGGCCAAAGATTGTTGGTAGCAGGAAGCATCGCAATGCTAAGGCAAAGCGCTCCTCAGGAAAATCTATTAATCCAACAACAAGCACTTCAAAATATGAACATCAAAATTCTAGCCAAGAGCCTGGTGATCATGTAGGGAATAACCATGAAGCTGATTGGCAACTTGTTACAGAGAATGATCTCAAGTCCGAAGTGGGCTTATGTGAAAGCGTGCAAGAAGGCATGTTTCCAGAAATGACTGAACCTTCATTTCTTCTTTCAAAGTCTTTTAGCAGTTTCTTATCTTCTGCACTTCCAACAGTGGCACAAGGACAAAAATGGATGTTGCTTTATAGGTAGG
Organism: Sequoia sempervirens; assembly: GCA_007258455.2. Classification (NCBI taxonomy): domain Eukaryota; kingdom Viridiplantae; phylum Streptophyta; class Pinopsida; order Cupressales; family Cupressaceae; genus Sequoia; species Sequoia sempervirens. The sequence continues at coordinate 14,413 of VDFB02345111.1, forward strand.
ATTACAGTACAATTATTTTTACATCCATGCTGTAGCTAAAGTAGGTTGTTTTGTTAGTAAAGTACAAGCTGTTTTCTCTTTTGAAACAGTACACGGAAGCATGGAATATCACTCCTCACACTTTACCGGAGAAGCACATATTGTCCTGGTCCATGTCTTCTGGTATGTTTCTGACTTTTTTTGGTAGGTTTAAGTTTCTTGGTAACTTATTTACAATTTCTGAATGTAGGAAACAATTGTAGCTGATTTATTTGCGATAATTGACTGATCCTGACCTTGTTCAGAATTGAGATAAACATTTCTAATTAAATTTTGTTGTCTGAGTTATGGTAGTAGACTTTTATGTTTGAATCCTAACAAATTAATTTACATGTGCTAATTTCTGATTAAGCTACTTTAATTGCAATGTTAAGAAAATATTATTTGTGGACTTGCCTACTTTGGGGTCAGATCTTTAAATGAGTGCTTTGCACATAATAAACTTCTTTTTACACTGTACCTGTAGGAACCTTGAACATGAGGTAACCTTGGCCTTTGTTTGGCTTCTTGATCGCATTTAAATCTAACTCTACTGCTGAGCCTGCTAAAAGGTTGGGACTCAGGAGTATTACCTCTGATTTTCAAGCAAATTTGAATAAATTATAATATGCAGGAGAAAATGCCATATCTATGTTGACTACCATAGTTGTCTGTGATATTAGCAAAACAATGTGCAGGCCATACTACATTGTGGTTGTCTATAACATGTCTAGTGTTATTGCATGCATAACATCAAATAACTTTTTCTAACTATCAGTGAATGTCTAAGTTTGCTCATACTATTTTAATCTGAATTCATTGCTTCAGTGGCAAGAATCATTTGTCTCTCTATAGAAAAGACATACCATTTAAAGGTCTTGAAATGAGTAACAAGTAATTTAACAAGATAAGGTATTTTCATTGAGGAAAAGAAATGTGGACCAGTTGGACAGTAGACTTTGCTCGCATCCTTCAGTCTTGGTCCGATTAACAGAATTTATTTCAAACTTCTTTTAATCTCGAATTCTTAATATGTTTGGTTTACGATAAGAAAAAATGATTTAATGATTATGTCTTTGAATGCTTGTAAAGTCACTCTGGAATCCTGGATGTATCGACAGGTAGTTGGGGATCACCAGGGTGCTGTTTTTGGGGGCTTATTAGCAGCACCTTTACTACCAACCAGCAGCAAAAAGTATTTGGTATGAAGATTTCTTGCAATGCGAGGTTTTCCTTTGTTGTATAGTTTTATAATTTATTAAGTTTTCCTATGTGGATTTATATCAATCCAAACTCTAATAGTGAAATGCAACCAGGGATCAAATGATAATTTTGTATTTACAAATGTTTCTGGCAAACCAGTTATGTTTCGTCCAACAGGTACTTTTCACTTTCCTTTTAGTTTTTATTCATAACTAAGCATTTTCCCCATACTTTTTATTATTTGCTTGGCCTTGCCCAGGTATTTATGATGGTACATCAGAGATTGTAATTGACTAGCATATAGTTACTAGTATGATTAGTTCAGTCTTGATCAACTGAATGGAATTTCTGTTTACACTTACACAAAGCTGAAAATTCTGGGACCAGAAAATTGCTATTATCAAGTAAAAGAAATTGTGATATTCTGGTATAACAATTAGTGTGGAGCTATGTTACCAAATCGTTAGAGAAATAGCCCCGTTTTTGGGTATGAGTCATACCAGAATCGGGTACCAATGGGAATTGCTGTGGAATCGAGCTAGGTTTGGTTTTTTATGACTAGGAGGAATGAGATCGTTTGACAGGTGAAGAAGCGTGTCAAATAAATCCCAAATACGCTGATCTTGGAAGAGTTTTTTCAAGCTCCACCATCTGGTTCAGAAGCCCCACATAGGCCAAAGTATGGTTTGCATACTGTGCATAGATTTGCAATGATTTAGCCCAGCTATCGTAGTTGACCTGCACCTGCATAGCCCACCTGACCTTGATGTCCATGCCATGATCTCCCATATTGGCTGTTACATTTGATGTGATGCTTTGGATGTCGATGCCCACATGATTGTTGTCTGGGTCGAATTCGTTTTGGAAAGTGTTGAATTCGATGGCAAGCTGCTCAGTCGTGTTTCCATTTATAATGTAGAAGCAGAAATCTACAAAAAGAGTGAAACATTATTATATTATTAGTATATTATAAATAATATATTATTATATTATTAATATATTATATAATTATTATATTTTAAATTCGTATATTATTATATTATTATGAAATATGTATATATTTATTATTTTTATATGTATTTTGTAGACATACCCGTACCCGAAACCAACGCCAATTTTTTTTGTTGTACAAACGCACCGTACACACGTACTTGATTCTGATTCCGATTCCGATTCCGATTCGGTAACTTAGGTGTGGAGAAAATGGTACAATTAATTGTGATATTTGTAAGCCATATATCATTCTCCATGCTTGAATGGATGCATTGTGTGCATCTATTGGTGAGTACCCTGGATTCAAATATTATGGGTTACTTTTGTAGCTTTGAATCACTTTTAGTCTTGTTATAACTTGAGAAATAAGGGGTCAAACTTCTGCCCTCAGGTGTCTGTAGTTAAATAGGTTATGATGGCATGCAGACTATTGCAACATTAAACTTTAAGCAATTGGATGAACAGTTTATTTTTATGAAAACTTTAGAATTGGATTGAACGATTGCCTTGATAGATTACATACAATGTGCATTCATGATGTCAAGAAGATCCTTCAGGTTGCAACATCATATGTATTGAAGGCGAAGCCAACGGTTCTTTGTATAATGACAGGTTCAAGAATTGATCATGTAATTAAAAAACATCTCAAGTTGAGATAATACTTCATTTGGCTGTGGAAGGTCCTTTGGTGAAGGAAACAGGCATACTCTTCAATCATAGACAAGAGGAGCTGGTATTAGGAGGGTGTTGATCACCAAGATTTTCAATATATACATTGAGAAAAATGGACAGTACTTGGAGAGCAGTGATTGGTGGGCCAATCCATAATAGAGAAAGTTATGTCTCCTACCATTTTCTTTTAAGTACAAAACCTAAGACAATCTTAGAAGTATTGATCTAAGCTTCCCAATAGTTAGAATCATAGTTACCATGGTAATTGGATAGAGGGGCAGGTTATGCACTGGTTTCAATATTGCTTGTGTGTGTGTGCAGGCAAGCAGGCAGATAGATAGAAAAGGATGCAAAAAGCCTGCAATTGTTTAGGTTTGCACCCTCTTCACTCCAACTGCTTTGAGGTCTTTGGAAAGATAAATGCACACACACGCACACACATTTATTAAACTTAGCTTTTATGTCTCTTTCCAAGGTTACCTGCAGGTTCTCAAGGCCTTTCTCAAAAATGTCACCTGGTACTGAGACGTGTGTCTGTTTTTGAGATGTGTCTCTGATATGAAGAGATGCATCTCCTGGTTGTTGTTATAATTGTTGAGTTATCAACTCCAGGGCCAATGCAAGGTTTTCTGTGTGAAAGTTCTGTTCCATTTAGTTTGAGATGGCCACACATAGACACTAGGAAAAAAGAAACATATAAATTAAGGTCATATAATTGAAGCAATTGACATGACAGTTGTTTTAAGGCTTCCATGGTGTTGTCCCTCATTTTTGACTTGTTAAAAATTGGGATAACCTATCAAAATTTTGATAAAATTTGAAGATTTTCTCTTCTAAGGCACGTTTTATGAGGTGCAAAGGTTAGAAAATTTCATTTTTGGGTCTATAGTCCTTTTGGCTTACATTTTTCACTCACTCTCGTCCGTTTTCGTGAAATTCTGAGTCATTTTTAGTGTCTTTTTGACCAAATTCGGGTTTTTAAGGCAACTCAGCAGAATAGGGAAATTTAAGCCTAAGAGCAAAATTGCTGAATGTCCAAAAAATCCCGAAAATTGCTGAATGTCCAAAAAATCCCGAAAATTGCTAAAAGTCCCAAAAATCCCAAAAATTGCTAAATGTTCAAAAAATCCCGAAAATTGCTGAATGTCCAAAAAATCCCGAAAATTGCTAAATGTCCAAAAAATCCCGACTGCCTCATGCAAAATTGCTAAAACTTCCAAAAGTTCCGATTTTGCTTAAGTTGTTTAAAAATACCTATTTTTATTAAAATGAAATTGTCAAATGAGCTAAAAGGTCCGATTTCTTCTATTTGACAAAATGTAAAATTGCAATGAGTCTCTAAAAACCCGAAATGCAAGTAAAAGGCATTTTTGAAGTTATTTGTTATATTTTTCACTTGCAATGAGCATAAAAAAAACCCGAAATGAGTTTTGCAAGTGTTTTTGTGAATTTTGTAGCTTGCTCTTGCTCATATGTACCCCGATTGAAGAGATTTTGGCATGAAGAACACTTGGCAAGGTCTGCAACTTTATTAAATTCTCCATTTTTGCTCTACCATTGCCACGTTTTTGCAGATTTGAGTTTGTTCAAGGCGCTTTTTATTTTTCTGTTTTTGTTGTTTTAAATCTTTTGTTCTTGGGTTGCCTTTCTATGGAGATTGAGATTGCATATTATAAAAAATATATGGCTGAAAACGCGTTTTTTCACTTCATAGGCCCTTCATTCATAAAAACGTTTTTTCTCTTTCTTTCATTCGCCATATCCATTGAAAACGTCTTGTATTAAAATGTTTTTTTTTCATTATTGGAAATGCATTTTCTTCATTTTAATAAAAAGGATGTTTTTCCTCCATTTCTGCCCTTCATTTCATCCGTCATACATTTTCATTCTCCTTTCGTTCATTCCATTCACATTTCATTCCATCTCATTACCATTTTCTAGAAAAGAAGAAAAGAATAAAAATGCCCTAGAAAGCAAATCGGGATTTTTCCAATCAATTGCAAGTAGGGCATTTTTGTCTAAAATGCAACTACAAGTTAGCACAAGGAAATAAACTTGCAATGGTTTCCTATTTTTCCCACTTTGCACTTAAACTTGCAATGGCTTCCCAAAATCCCGATTATACCTTACTTGCTGTCAGCATCAAAAAAACCCGAAATTCACTTGTGAGCCCATTTTTGTATCAAATTATCCCTTCCCTTGTCAGTCTTGTTTACACACATGATCTATCAAACCAATAAATCAAGGCATGGGCATTGTTTTATAACAATTTCATCTTGAATAAGGAATTATGGGTTCTTCATCAGTGAACAAAAGAAGAAGAGATACAACAGTAATTCATGGAGCAGCTCGAAGGTCAATAATCCTCATGAAACCATCTAGGGACAAAGTAAATCAAGCATGGAAAAAGGACGCAACGAAGAGAAGAACTTCCTAAAGAAATGGTACTACTCCAAGCCTGTGATAAGGTTGAAGTTCGCCAAGGACACAAAGATCATTAAGAATGCAAGTTCTCGTTCCAAGTTCGAGATCTCTTCACCAATCCTGAATACTTCAAGTTCTAAAATCCTGAAGTAGCATGAAGATCATCACAGATGAAGGATGATGTAGTTAGAGTCGTGTCTTGGACACTTAAAATAATTTCAATTATGCATTTTTCTTTCGACAAAGTATATGTAAAAACAAGTTTTGCAATTGCAAGTGTTCTTTCCTTGCAGTTTTGGAAAATGTAATTACATGTAAATTCTTACAAAACAAATTACAATTTGGATTGTAATTTTGAATAAGTCAATTGCAATTAGTTATCGGTTGAGAGATTTTCTCAAGTTTGTTGAGATCCTCCCACCTTTTTCTCCAGACCTCCCTCCTATAAATACTTGAGGGGGTCTATTGTATTTTTTTATCTTTTTAGCAAGCAAGAAAACTCTGCAGAATTTTGTACTCATAAAGTCTTTGAGCTTTATAGTTGACAATTGTGAATTTTCAAGTAATATCAAGAAGCTGGAATTTCAGACTTTGAGCTGAATTCTCATTTTGCATCCTTCATGTTCTTATGTCATTTTGGAGCATTATTTTGTGACTACTTGAGAATTGTGGAATATTGCTGAAGAGAGATTCAATTCAAATATCTGCAGTCTTTGTGCTGTAAATATGAAGATTGAATTTGTAGTTAGTATTAGAAATTGAGAACAATTGCAAGTCTTTGTGCTCGTATTAATTCTCATTTAGAATAGTTAATAGATACTTCGTAGTTACAGACTTTGTGCTGTTTTATGTTGTATATTTTCATTAAGTAATCATTCTGAAAAGGGTAGATAGGATCTCATTCCTCAAGACTTTGCGCTTATTGGTTGTTTTCCCGTCCCGAAGGAAGTAACGGAAGTCTTTGTGCTTTCACGAAACTTTATTTTCTCTTTCTTGATTCCATTGCATAGCTGCTGTAATAAGTTTTATCAACATATACTGTTTCTTTTCTGTGAAGAGAGGACATAATCTTTCCTGAAATAAGAGGAACGATTGCTGTCCTACCCATTTAGTTTTGTTTAGTTAAAGGGGGAGCTTTCCCTTAATTAGGAGAGTTTAATCTCACGTGCTGTGGTTGAAATCACAATTTTGTATACTTTCACAAGAATACAAAATTTCCAACCAACACATGGCTGAGAAAAATTCACCATGTTGAGAGAAAGCTTTACAATAAAAAAACAAATTCCTGCTGATGAACTTCAATTGAGAATCTGAGATCCTATATACCAACTGGTCAATGTAGCAACTGCTAATCTAATGATTCTTGTCAAAAATTGAAAGGATGTTAAATACCAGAGCTACTATTAGAAATAGATTAGCTACAAGCTACTATTACATCTACAATAGATTAGGGCTCCAAAAAGGCGCTAGAGTGTAATTGCTAGAGAGAATAGTGTAAAAATAATTAAGATATCCAAGGCCCATGGTCTTGTTTTCTTGTATAAGTAAAGTGCAAAATTTGCTTAGGGGATGATTGATATAATATATTAGTCATAAATCATTCGGCTCAGTGTAAATTTAAACTGATGAACGAACGAAAGTTCACAGCACTTATTCTGCACAGTCACTTTGCACTTTGTTTTGTTAAGTCTCATGAGGTCACAGACATGTCATCCTAATTTTTTGCTTATTTTGTGTGGGTGTCTTTTGTATATAGTATCTGGAACTCATCATCATCAAATAATGGCATAAAAATAACTGGTCAAGAATCAAAATTTAGTACAGAAGCAAACATATCAGATTAAATTTTGGCCAGAACAAAAATGAAAATTAACAAACTGAAAAGAAAAATAGACAGTTGAAGAAAAAGCATCCTGTAAAATAAAGTAGAACTGCACAATCTTGGAAGTAGATGGAAAATGTTAATGATACAAACTATTTAAGTAGGGAAAATGCGAGGCAAGATAAATGCTCATACATCACATCCTAGATGGATTTTTCAAGGTCTCTAGACATTGAAGGTTGAAGAAACTGGAGCAAAAAAGAATCATTTCTCCATGGCTAAAGTCAACTGTTTTTTCAGGAATATCATGTAGTTTTTTTGAAATGAGGCTTAAAAAGTGGGATCATCTCTCTAAATTGGGCAACAAGGAGTTTGATGCATTAAATATTCTTCAATTTTTTATGTGACTCATCTGTGTGAATGGTCAGAACATTATTTGACTATGTGATTGTTTTGTTGTACCATGCCTTCACAGGTGCAAATCGCTATTTTGTTTTATGTTCAAATGATTCACTAGCACTTGGTGGGGGTGGGCACTTTGCACTTTACTTGGACGGAGATCTGTAAGTTTCCTTCTACTGTACCTATCCTTTTTTCTGAATCAAGAAAGATCTTGTATAAAGTTGTGATCTAGTTGTAGGAAACCCAAACACAAAGAAAGTGAGTTCTTGCACATGGTAAACATAAGAAATAACGGAGTGAATAAATTCAAAAGGCTTTGGCGAGGAAGGGAGATAAATGTGAAATATCTTAATTCAGGCTGTCAATTGATATATTTTAAGGTTGCGTGGATCAAGTGGATACTGTGAGACATTTGGCAACTCTTGCTTGGCACACACAGAAGATTTTGAGTTGAAGGATGTGGAGGTGCTTTTTCTTGCCTTTATACTTAACCCTTTGAATTATTCAAGGCTTACACATTCTCTCTTTTGCCAAGGCATTCACTTTTTCCACAAGCTAATATTTATTACATAACAGCTATGGGGCTTTGCATATGCATCAAAATATTTATCAACAATGGCTTCATACAGTGAACCTCAGGAATCTCCAGGAATCTTTAGATGGTAGCATTAATCCTTAGCATATTGTGAACGGTTTAACTGTTCTGTAGTTTTTTCATATAGTATGGTTCCAAATGTACTTGTGTAGTCTGAATCATTTCTAGAAATTACCAAAAATGTTATATTTGAGTCTTGTACAGCCAATGTTAAATGGACCATTTAACTTCCTTTATACGTCTCATTTGTAAATCTCCAAAGCAAGACATTTTCCACAGCATGAATATTTAAACTGCCAGACTTTGATACTTTGAAATCTAGATTTCTGTAACATTTGATCCTGTCTGAACGATGTTTAAATGTTAATTATGACAATCTTTCAGACAAGGAGCTGAATAAGAGTAGTTATTGTCACCTGATACTTTTTTGGTATCCAAAGGAGACTTGAGTGTATTTCTATGCTATTTTAAGCTTGAAAAAGCTAATTGAGAGTTGCTATAATTCAAGCATTTCACATCATTGTCATAAATTGTGAAAACTTTGGATACCGATTGGGTTAGGTTTAATGGATTAAAAACAATTGTTCTTCAAATCATAGGAATGTTACAATGCTAATAATAATAATGTTTACTTAAGTAAATTTGTGGCTTACTATGTCATACTTTCATGATAATGGGTGTTTCTTTGAATTTTTTCCCATTTGGATTTGTAATCACTATAAAAATTCTCACATATACTTGTGCATGTTTGTACTTATGAAGAATATACAAATTCTCTATGGTATATTCTACAATACGTAAGTCATAATAATAAGATTATATATGCTACAACACCTAAGTTATTACAATAAGATTATATTGTGCAATATAGAATGCAATAAAATTATGCACGACAGTACATGGTTACCTTATTCAAAAAGGTTCACATTAATTACAGACAATTACAGGTGGAAGCTTTTCAAGCACGTGCAAATAAAAGTTTCTATAAATCATGCATGGGCATGAGTGTAAGATTCCACAAAGTATGCCACCTTAATATCAGTTTTTTGTTTGTGTGTATGCTATTTTCTTTTTGTTCTTTTTCATTTCTATAATTTGTACTTTGTCTTGACACTTCGTTTCGTTCGATGTTATGGCATAAGTATTTTTTGGGTGTATTGTCATGGTACTGTTCGAGGCTAGATGGATGCTAATATCTGAGTAGGAAATGGCATGAGCTCTGCTCATATTACTTCAGAGGTTCTCTCAAGATTGGACTTTCCCCATGGAGTTTGGGTCTATAAGGAAATTCTAGACGTGGATTAAAATTAACTTACATTGCTCAGAGATGTCTTTTCAGTGCAAGCCATATGTCATGCAAGTGGATTTTTTAGTTTTTGATGTGGGGGCACTTGACATACAATGTTCAATTTCTATACTTTTATATGCTAATCATTTTTACTGTTTACTTTTGACTTTTGTTTGATTTGCCATTCATAATATGATATTGTTGGGCAGAATACAAGTATAGATATCTTGAATACATCTGTTAGTTTTAGATCAGAAATGTAAGCAAGCAGAAAATACAAAACATAGAGACAATGAACACAGCAATTTTACCCCGGGAAAACCCTCCTACTCGAGGGAGAAAAATCCAGCAAATAATATTCTCTTATAAATTGAAAGAATAAGTGTAGAAGGCTGAATACAAAATCAGGCCCTTGAATTTGGCCAAGTCATATGCAATAATATATGCTACTTCTCCTTGAGTGAATGATAATACTTCTTCAAAGAATCAGATATGCTGCTAAAAGATGCGAACTGCTGCTGGAAATGCATATTGAAGAGTGAATGAGTTGATGATCAAATGAGAGGACTTAATCCTCTTTATATACAAAGCTAGGCACCCTCCTTTCTAGGGCCTACCTAGAAATAAATATAATTTTGTTTGTGAAGCAAGAGGCCGACCTGCCTTGATTACATTTTAGTTAAGGGAAAATATCCCCCGAAGCTACCAAACACTAACAACATCTATCTAAAAAATGTCAATTTCAGTTTCAACTATTTTATCTACTTAAGAATTATTTTATTTACTACATACATACATGAACACATAAATTTTAATTTATAGTTAAAAATTATTTTGTATTAGGGTGATCCCACAATAGTGAGTTACACTTTTCCAAACTTGACATTGAACTGAACAATTTTAAATAAATCTTCACTTTCAAACACCTATAGCTGCTAAACCACAATGAATTTGAAGATGATGCAAACTAGTGATTTGTGACATTGTTTGTAGATTTTAAATATATAATTTTAAAAATTCTTGAAATCAAATTGCATTTGATATAGGTGTGTTGTATAACACAATTTTTTTTGGTATGTATTGAAATTCAATTTTATTTTTTTTGTTGGATCAAGGACATCAATACCAAACACTTAGGTATTTTTCAATTTTTTTTTGATAATCTACTATTTTTCCATGTGTAGAATAGTGAGCTTGATTTTCGATAAAAAACTTACATTCACAAGAAGTAAAAAAATAAATATAATAATTAAATTAAATGTATTTAAAATTATACTTATTGGGAAACTTATAATAAAAACTACGTACTTACAAAATATAAATTTTAAATGAATTTATTTGATCCCTCAAAGGTAAATCAAAAGTGGTTTTTTATGTGCAAGAGACTCCATTATAGATATGGTTTAAAACTAGCATGGTTCTATCCAAGGAGGTTTGATCAAACTCTATTTAATTAACCTTTCAAAGCTTCAATCATTATATTTTTTAAAAATATGTGATTTCAGCAAAAATTAAGATGTTCCAGAAAGTGTAACCCATTATTGTGGCAACACCCATTATCCACGTTATTTGTTTTGTTTTTATTTGAAGAACTCTTTAATTTTACTTTTAAAACAACCATTATTCATTACTTGGGTAATTCTTTTGTTACTTATATGTTATTTTTTAATAGTTTCTTTTGTAATTATTAGTATATATTTTAAAATTTTGATGTCTTTTTATTTAAACAACAAATATTAACTTTTCAATTAATTAAAAATTAATTTATATATATAGTTTTATATTTATATGTTCTATTTTTATATTTATTTATGTTCTATTTTATATTTTTTTCTTTTATATATGTCAGCTGTGTTTTAGTTTTTACTTTCACTAAACACTTCTCAATATAACAAGTGTATCCAATGTATTAAATTATTTTATTTATTATTATAGGGTTTACTTCTTAAACCAAATTCATCCATTCTACTTTATATTGCCAAGATCCTACGATATATCTTAGTTAGCTTGCCAAGGCATGCTGATTTATATTATATCTAAATTTCTAGGACAATGTTGGGACAATGTTTGGACATCTATATTGGCTATTTATATAAGAGAAGATGAGACTATTAATCTTTTCCATTGTCCTATATTAGAACTATGGATTGATCATGATGTATAATTAAGTGTTATTCTAACTAGCAAGTTAATAAGTGATTTGTTGATTCTAAGTGAACAAAAGTTTTAGGGCCAACAAAGTTTGTTGGTTGGTCATTTTTTTTTGGTAATAGTCATATGTTGTTAGGTATCACTTGAGTGTTGTCAATGATTTGTTTGTTATTGATAGAACACCTATTTTTTTCCTTATAAATATGCTTCACCACATCTTATTGTATTAATAGAAAGAAATTTATTTTGTTAGCTTCCCAAAATCAATAGTTATTGTTGCAAATAACAATGGACCTCAAAAGGAGAGCATCTTTAATAATACTCCATGCCTTCCAACTTAAGATTGTCATAAAATTTATCACATGTCATTATCAATAAATCTTATTATACCTCTAAGCTATAAAAGCAATCTACTCAAAGCATTCTTGGAGCCAATAGTGAAGTCATGTAGAAATACTAAGAATAAACCTTTCATGCTCATGTGCCTTTAATGTTACATCTAGGTTAGGAGAATAAGTAGCTTCCCGTCAATATGGGGCATATGATGAAGCATAATGCATGAGAGCAACATTACCATAGTTAGGGGAAATACATTGCAATTTTGAATCCCAAAAGACACACTTATACATTTAGACTTTTTAATTTGGTTATTAACCTCCACCCCTTGGCAATATGTTTGATGAGTTGAAAAGAAAAATTCCTTTTGGATTATTAAGCCACTTTCTATGTTAGATAAATTATAGGTTTGTACCAAGGTTTTGGTTGCAACCCATGTTTATTAGTACTCTTGTGGGGCTTCTTCTAAAGTGACTTATATTAAACTCTAAAATTATGTGTGACATTCTTTGGTTCAATGCTAAATAGATTTGAGGGTTCCACACATTTTCTTGGGATATATACTGATTTCCACAAAGTATTTCCCTTTGTGCTAAATGGGTTTACTAGGCCATTGAAGGTCTTGAAGCTTAGATTTTTTTCTCAAAGCACTACATTTCCTCACATTCTCCTTAAGGTAAAATTTTTTGGTAGGGTCTTGGCCTTCACGGTTTTATTATTATGAGTGTCGTAGTCAAGATCAAGGGCTTCTTTATGGTTTTGAGCATTTGGGAGGCCTTTCTTAGATAAGCCTTTTTCCAAGTGAGTTAGAGATAATTTTAGAATATGTATTCCTTAGTGGTCTTCTGATGAGCACACAATTATACTGAGAGTGTGGGTGGGGGGTGAATCAATACAATCTTTTACTTTTTCAAACTAACAACCACAATAATATCAGTTACACAATATCATTCACATACGATCTATTAAATATGCAACACAAGAGGAACACATGATTTATGTGGAAACCCTTACGAGAGAAAACCACGATAAAATATTGCTTTTATATAATTATCTTTTACAATCTTTGTAGGCACCAACCTACATAAGACGCTAATCCCCTCTTATACAATTTGTGAGCATCAACCCACTATAGACACCAATCCCCACTTGTAGAATTTGTAGGCACCAACCCACTGGAGACACCAATCCCCACAACCAAGCACCAACTTAGCAAGAGACACCAATCTCTTTTATATGAGACACCAACCTCGTCAATATGGGGCACCAACATCTCCAATATGAGGCACCAACCTCTTCAATAAAATCTTGTCTTCTTGAGAATAAATCTTCTTTATAAATAGCCTTTAATGATCTCCTTTTATATTTTGCTCCTCAATGATATTCACATATACATCTCTTTTACATCTGCATATATTCATCTTATAATTTTGCAATAAACTCTTCTTACAAACCTACCATGAATCCCTTCATACAAATCTTCTATCAGCCTTTATTTAATGACCTTTTGTTTATCTTCTCATTTGTTGATATGCAGGTGTTATTCTAATATAAACTCTTATTCCTCACACACCTTCCTCTTATTTATCTTCACATTTCACTCTTCTCACTTCTACATGCAATTGTCTTTTGTATCTTCATAATCTAGTGAAATGATGCATCTCTTAGAATAGATATGTCTCTTCATATATATATATTGTTTCTTTATGGTCATAGCTCTTCAACATATCTCTTGACTATTCTTAACCAAATCTTCAATTAATATTCATTCACTTCATTCTTCTATATTCATATTATTTACTTCATGCTACATATTATAATTCCATACAGTTCTTTGAATGATAATACCTTCTCTCTTTTATTCCTCACTCACTCTTGAATGATAAAACTTTCACACGCTCTTCATTTCATGGAATGACTTCTCTTATATATCTTGTCTCATCATGAGACACAACTCTTCACCGTACCCTTGTGACTTGGTTAGAACTAACCTTTATTTAATTAATTAATTTCTTTATCTTTACACACACTTCTCTTTTCTACTTTTCTTATTTAATCTTTTCACATCTCACACACACACTCATATTCACTACACATTTCTCACTTCTTTTTTATATCTGCATGCCTCTATGAAGAGATACATCTTTTCATAATAACTCTTCAAATAGTCATGACTCCTCTTAAATAATAATTGTTGTCTTTTCACACATATCCACAATAATATATTTTTATCCTCCACACACTTCTCTCTTGACTAATAGATCTTCCTTTCTATTTCACACACCTCTCTCTTACTTTCCATGAACTCTATATATATCTTTACATCTCAATGAAGAGTTGCATCTCTTGAAAAGAGATAACTCCTTAAAAGGATATGTCTTTTTGTTAAGACTAATTGTTGCCTTTGAATTTTTTTCTTTTTTTTCTTTTTTTATTTCTCCTTAATGGCTGCCTTTGAATGATCTTTTATTATTTTCTTCCTTCAAATCTGCTTGTGCTTGTATAATGTATCTTCTTGTTCTCCACACTTCTTTCCACATATTCTTTCTCTTTTTATATCTACTTGCCTCTATGAAGGGAGACATCTCTTAACAAAGAGACACAAAATTTAAATTAACCATTTAAAACCTTTGAAAACAAATCATACCTCTTCACTCAATGATGTATTCTTAATGAGTGTGTTCCACATCACCTTCGAGATATTTTTTATTACACTCTTCTGATCTTTTACCTTTGACATCATTGACAATAGTCTTGTTCATTCGCTTTAACATCAATGACAATATTCTAACAATCTCTAATACTCCTTTGACATCAATAACAATCAATTCCAACATCTTCTATTATTAACAACTCTAGTTTGCATCTATCGAAAAACCTTGGCACCAAAGCTCTTTGGTTCTTCCATAAGGGTAGTTTCTTCTAGAGGTTATGCCCCTTAGTGCTACAACAAAAATTCCAACTATTTGACATGAACTTGCCTTTGATCATACATATTTAGGGACTTTGATTGATGTTATGCTTCAGAAGCTCGGCCTCCAACTACCTCTTGCTTGGTGGAAGGATTGATAGTGGAATTTTAATATTTGATTTTAAGAATTATATTTTGAGGCTCCTTTATAATGTTCTTAATCTTTTTTTTTTTCCTTTTACAAGCTCAACTACATTAAGGCCTCAATTCCTTCCCCCATCTTTGCCTTTGTTGGATTAAATGCATTTGGTAATCTAGTCTATAGCCTAACATTGCTTATTGTCTTTGGTGTCTAGTCTACCAAGGGCTTCTTTTAAGGGTAGTGCTTTCATGCATCAACATTCCTTATCCAAGATGTTCACCTTGTAACAAACTTGTGACATCAAACATATTTTGTAGAATTGCCCTTGGGGCTAGATGGTTTATAAATGTATTCGTAGTCTTTTTTCACCTTTTCTTCCTACGCCTTTTTCTCAAAGAATTGCACTTTTGGGGATTTGGTTCCTTGGTCATTTCACATTCTTAAATTTTAGAATTTTTTAGAGCTTCTATTAGTTTTTTAGCTTTAAAAGTTTAGAAATAATGTTATTTTCAATGTAGATGTACTAAATTTTCTTTTTCTCTTATTGAGAAGCATATGTTCTCAACTCTATGTACTTTTATATCTACGTGCATGCTAAAAATGGGGCTGTAGGGTTCAAACACCTCCAAGACTTGCTCAACCACTATGAAAGTGCATTGTGTACAATCAACATAATTTCTCTTGACAACTTGTTACAAGGGGTGCTACCACCTACTTCCATGCATAGGAGTCATTCTCATAATAGAGGCAAAGTTGTCTCTTGCCTCTTCCTTTGCAATGAAGGGGTTGAACTCCTTTGCCCTCTAGAAAGATTGTGGGTTGTTTTGGGTGGGCTCCCTTACACATGGTAGTGTGGAGGTCGATGCTATTTTTCCTTTTCCTCCTAGTTGGAGTGTATTGGTGTTGTTTGTAGTCCAAGATTCTTAGGATGGGTAGAAGGCTTTTGATCCTTCCTCTAGTGAACCCTCTCCTCAAGTGATTTGTCATGATGATTTGCCTCCACTTGGTATACTATGTATGCCTAGGAGAGTTGTGGCTTGAACTTTTTTGTTTTGTTTATAACTTGTCTTTTGATGGGCTTTGCACACCAACCAATTGCATTATATTGTAAACCTTATTGCATTTACTTTATTTTAATTGTCTATTAATAAATAGATTTGAAAAGTATTTAAAATAATATTTGAACTCTAAAGATTTGTTGAGTCTTTAGAAAGGTTTAAATATAAGGTCATAGTGTTTTTCCATAAAAATAAATATCTTAAAATCTTTCAAAGTCAAGGATCTCAAGTGATAGCATCTCCTAAAGAGAGGGATTTTGTGCTACAAATTTCATTAAGTTAGAAATGTAAGAATTAAAAATGAAGGTTGTAAAGGTGACAAATGAAGTCTATCCCCAAGATTTCACTCTATGGTTGAGCATGTTCTTTCTAGATTTGTTTCTTTTAAAATACATTATTAGTATAATATAAGATGAACATATAATATTTAGTTGAATTGATATGACTTCTTGGTGGGAAGATGGCGACTGCTCTGCGCGTCGGGTGTGAGGCTGCGACCTTCGTGGTCATGGCTGCATTCTAAGGGGAGTGGTTGCATGTGCTGGCCATTGGTTTTGTTGACTTCCTTGATCCGTTCTGTGCGTGGGGGTGGGTTTTATTTTTATTAGGGGAGGGAGTTTTATTTTTTGTTCAAACCTTTTGCTCTAGCGTTTTTGCAGCATTTTCCATTGTTTGTGGAGGCGTTGGTTTGTCCATTTACCTGCTAGGAGGTGCATTTTTCTCCTCTGTTTGGGCCTTGCCCTTGGCTTCGTGGGGGTGTGGCTCTCATTAGGACCGACTGTGGTCTTGGAGCCGCTGGTGGATTAGAATGGATGCAACGGCAGGGGTTGATGTAATGGAGGAGGTGGGTGACGAGGTCCCCACTCCATCCTCTCTTGGTGTTGGCGTATCTAGAGGTGGTGTGTTTAAACTGCAAAATATTAATGGGTGTTTGGAAAGGGCGCAAGTTCGTCCAGTGCTGGTGATTCAAAAGGAAGTTGTTGTCGAGGATCTTGAATATTATAGCAAGCATGTCTTGATTTGCAAATTTTTGGGGATGAGGGTCTCTCTTCCTTTCCTTGGATTTGGAGGACATGGAACCCGGAGGGGGATTTCGAGGTTCTGTTAGCTGCGAATAATTTCTTCTTGGTGGATTTTTCATGCATTTCAGATCGAAATAAGGCTTTTGAGGGTGGCCCATACTTTTATAATCAAGTTGGATTGTTCATTAAACCATGGTATGCGGGTTTTAATTCGGCGAAAGAGTTTTCGTCCAAGGTCTCAATTTGGGTTCGCCTTCCTCGGCTGCCGCTTGAATGTTGGAGGAGAGATATTCTGTAGTCTATTGCCATGTCGCTAGGAAAATTGATTGGCCCCTCTCAACAGACCTTGGAGAAGAGGATCTTCTCCTATGCACGTGTTTGTGTGGAGATTGATTTAAGTCAGCCTTTGTCGGAGTCTATTGATCTGACAGTGAGGTCTAGTTCTTGGACTTAGTTGTTAGATTATGAGACTTTGTCATTTAGATGTCGTTTATGCCGCGAGTATGGTCATCTTTAGAGGAGGTGTCTGTGTGCTTCTGGTGCGGGTAACTCAAGTATTGGAATGGCTCCATTAAATCTAGGATCCGAAAAGGGAAAAGGCCCAATGCAGGGGGTGACTTCGGATAAAGACGGGTTTGTGCCTGTTAGGCTTTGAAACAAAGGTCGGGGTTAGAAGAGGACTTTTCGGGATCGCCACAAGGATGGGTTGTTTAACAGGTTTAATGTGTTGGATGCCTTAGTTCACGAGGAGGGGATATCACTTGACATGTATGTTGATGCTCCCCCTGTTACTACTCATAATCCTAAGCCTATGGCTATCACGTCTTCAATTCTTGGCCCTATAGAGGCTTATGGGGAAGTGAAGGTTTCTTTGGTTCCCTCCCCTGAAGTTGGGCTTGGGGATCCTTGTGTGTTGGCAAGTACCTCTTTGGTCTCTGCTGCTATTGGTGCTTTCCCTGTTGGAGGCTCAGGTTCTGGTGATCTTGGAAAGAGTAAAGCTTTAGCATCTTATCATATTCTGGGTGTGCAACAAAAGCCTCTGAAAAAGAGTGCTCCTGATAAGACCCAGAAGGTGGGTAGGAAGAAGGATCAAAAGAAAGTTAAGTTGGCTGGTGAAACGTTGGTTGAATTTGGGTTGGTGAAGACATTGGACACTCACTTCTCTCACCCTTTGCGATGATTGTACTATCATGGAATGGAGGGGTATGAATAACATCCCTAGACAAAAGGCTATTCGAAACTTGGTTCGTGCTTTGTCTTCGAATTTGGTTTTGATCCAGGAGACGAAGTTATCTGTGGACAGTATGTTGCAGAGTGCATCTAAGATTTGGAATAGAGGTTTATGTCAGTGTATGGGTGTGCAGGGGAGCTTTGGAGGTCTTTCTTGCTTCTGGGATCCTCGGCGAATCTCTCCCATTTGGTGGTTCCCTAGCCGATTCTCCATTTCTCTTGTTGCAATTTGTTTGGAGACGGGGGAGAGAGTCTTCCTTTCCAATATTTATGCTTTGACAGATGTTCCTAGTAAGATTCTCTTGTGGTCTCATATCAATTTTATGAGATCGTTGAATCCCTTCCTTCCCTAGATTATGGCAGGTGACTTCAATGCAATTGCCTCTCTCGAGGAGAAAAGGGGGGTGCCCCGTTTCGATCTTTCCTTTGATTTTCTTAGGGTGAATTTGGCTCAGCTTCAACTGGTGGATATTAAACCTTTGAATGGCATGTTTACCTGGAATAACAGGAGGATTGAGGATGAATCCATTTCTGAAAGATTAGACAGGTCTCTCGCTTCCAATTTTTGGGTTGGTGACATGTGGTAGTCAAGCTCTAAAATTTTGGATTGGCGGGAATCCGACCACTGGCTGATTAAGTTCTCTGTCCGTCTGGCTGGTGGATCCAAGAAATATACTTTTAGATTTCAACTTATGTGGCTCAAGGAGGAGAATCTTCTTGACTTGGTTTCTAGATGGTGGGTTGAAGGATGACCAGCTTTTGGTACAGCTATGCACTCCTTTGTAAAGAGGCTTCAATATGTGAATTATAAATTAAAACATTGGAATAAGTATCAGTTTGGAAATGTGTTCCAAAAGAAAAGGGTAGCCCTGGAGTGCTTGGATTCTATTACCAGACAGATTCGGGATTAGGGTCTGGATGCAGATTTGAGCAGGTTAGAGGATAGTGCGGTAAAAGACCTAGAGGAATGGGAGCTTTAGGAGGAATTTTTTTGGAAACAGAAGGCTCGTGTTGATTAGCTTCAGGAAGGGGATAGGAATACCTCTTTCTTTCATAACTCGATGAAGGCTCCAAGATAGGGGAACATTATTTCTTCTCTTTGCTCTCCTAAGGGTTATGTTCTTTCTTCCTCTTTGGAGATCTCTAGGGAGGCGGTTTGCTTTTTCTCGGGTCTCTTCTCAGAAAATACCCAGTCTACTTGTGAGGAAGAAACTTCCATCCTGGCTTGTATTCCTCCTTTGGTGACTATGGATATGAATTCCTCTCTTCTTAAGCATATTTCTTTGAAGGAGTTGGAGGAGGTGGTGTTTCAGTTGAAAAAGGGAAGGCTCCTGGTCTAGACGGGTTCTTGGCAAAGTTCTATCAAGAATTTTGGGAAGTGATCAACCCTGATCTATTGGAGGTTATGTAAGAGTCTTTAAGGAATAAGCAAATGTTGTGGGACATGAATGTCGCATTCCTCACTCTTATCCCAAAACATGAAGGTGCTAACTCCCTGGATCTTTTTCGACCAATTGCTTTGTGTAATGTGGTGTATAAAATCATTACAAAGCTAATCGTTGAACTCTGAAGCCATGGCTGGACAATCTAATCTCGGAAGAACAAGGGGGCTTCGTTGCGGGTAGACATATTTTGGATGGAATAGTTATTGCGATGGAGACTATTCATTCCTTGGCCTCTTCGAAGGAAAAGGCCATGTTTATAAAGTTAGACATGGATAAGGCATATGACAGAGTTAAATGGAGTTTCTTGACTAAAATCCTAGGAGCCTTTGGATTTAGTAGGGAGTGGATTGATTGGGTCATGAGTTGCGTGACGACTTCCTCCTTTTTTGTTCTCATAAATGGGGAGTCATCTAATTTGTTTGGTGCTTATAGAGTTCTTCGGCAGGGGGATACCTTATCCCCATATTTTTTCATTATGATGGTTGAGGGCTTGGGAAGGTTTATTAAGTCTCGGGTTACGGAAGGGCTCATTCAAGGATGGAAATGGAGTAACTCTCTCCCTCCTCAAACACATCTTTAGTTTGTGGACAATTTGACTTTTATGGGTTCTACTAAGGTGGTTGAAGCGATTTCTTTTTGGCAAACTTTGGTTTGCTACTTGGCTGCCTCAGGTTAGAGCATAAATGAAAGTAAGTCATGCATTTATTTCTTTAATACCCTCATGCCTATCCAACATCGTATTTCCAAAATTCTAAGGTTTCAGGTAGGGAAGTTGCCCTTTATCTATCTTGGTATCCCTCTGGATGTGTGCCTGCTTCCCTGGCATTTTTGGCAGGATGTGATTGATAAATTTCGAGGGTTGGTTTTCCATTGGACCTATAGATGGCTATCTACGGCCAGTACAGTTACTCTTTTGAAGTCGGTGGTGTAGGCCCTTCCTATTTATAGGTGCTTTGTGATGATTGCCCCCTCAAGTTTCATCAAGGCTTTTGAGGGGCTCTGTAGGCAATTTCTTTGGTCAGGTAACCTCCTAGCGAGGAAATGGAGCTTAATTAAGTGGGAAGTTGTTTGTCAGTCAAAGTAGGATGGTGGTCTGGGATTGCGCAGGGCGGAGTGGAATGGGCAAGCTTTGGCTGCTAAGCTATACTGGAGATGGTGTTCACACCAGCATCAACCTTGGGCCAAGATCCTTACTCTCAAGTACCTTGGAGAGGTGGATGGCGTTGAGGTTCCTTGATTTAGTCTCTTGGGTAAGGGCTCTATGATCTTGGATACTCTCAAGAGGGGTGCTACGTTGGTTAAACAAGACATGTTCTGGCTCTGTAATAGAGGTTATGATGCTCTCTTTTGGCATGACTCATGGGATGGTTTTCTGCCTATCCTCTCCTCGCACCCTCACTTAGGGGATTTATGTAGGATTTTTTAGCAGGTTGGTTAGAGTAGAGTGATGGATTTCAAAGCCCATCAGGCTTTGGGGCAATCTATTGTCTTCAAGTGGAAGGATATGCAGGAGTGGCCCTGGGGTGGATCCTTGGAGGATAGAAGAGAGTTGGCCTCCATTTTGGCTAGCAGAGTCTGTTGTTCTCTTTCAGAGAGGGATGTGTTGGCTTGAGGCCCGGGTCCTAAAGGGAAGTACACTGTTGCTTCGGGGTATTGGGTGTCGGATAGACATGCCTTAGGCAACGCTAATGCTCCTTGGTGGAAAAGTATTTGGAATAAATTCTCGTGGCGAAAATGCAATTTTTTTTCTTGGCTGGTGGTGTATGGCAGGTGCTTGACTTGGGATAACCTCTGTAAACGGGGCTTCCAAGGCCCCTCATTATGTTTCCTTTGCCTAAAAGATGTTGAGACTATTTCTCACCTTTTCTTTCAGTGCCCCTTCACTAGGGCCATTTGGCATTTTTGGTAGGGGGCTTGGAATTTGTAGTGTAGGAATTTGTCTTCTCTTGATGAGTTGTGGCAGAATATTGGACCCATTCCAGTAAAGACTCCATTTTTGCACACAGCGTGGCCTATTGGTCCCAGTCTAATTATTTGGCATATTTGGTTGGAGCGCAATCGCAAGATCTTTCTGGATAAGAATTTGTTGGTTGGTCAAGTTTGGGCTTGTATTAAGGGGGCCTTGCAGGAGACTTTATATGCTAAATGTGACATGTCAGCCCCGGTGGATCCTGGAGATACTGAAGTGATCCATAAGTTGGGGATCTTTGTTGGTGGTGCTAGAAGGCCCAAGATTGGGCGCGGTAGGTGTTTGAGAGGGAAGGTCTTTAGGGGAGGGCATTGGATGCTTCCTCCCTTTAGAGTCTTGAAAATAAACATGGATGGATCTGCACAAGGTAATCCTAGGCATGCGGGCGTTGGTGGAGTGGGAAGAGAGTTCCGGGGTGGTTGTGTTCTTATTTTCGGAGTATAGGGGCCAACACTCTAATAACCTTATGGAGGCCTTGGCCATTCTTCTCGCTCTAAGGAGGGCTTATGCACTTGGTTGGAAAAAGATTATTTGTGAGTCAGACTCCCAGGTGGTCGTGGACTTGATAAATAGACGATAATTTGATGATGTTAGTTGGTAGCTTGCGGTGGTGGCTAAGCAAATCATCAGTCTTGGAGATATACTGGAATTCTATCACCTTTTCTCATATCCCTTGGAAATGGAATAAGGCGGCTGATGGGTTGGCCAAATGGGCTTCTGAGAAGAATGAGACTTGGTTGGTGGATGATTGGGATAGTTTACCGGAGGATCTTGCTCAAGATTTGGAAGGTTGGGTTACTGAGGATATAGATGTATGAACACTTCTTGATCTCTTGTTGGATGTTTCTTGGCCCTTTTGGGCTTCTTCCTGCTTTTGCTTTGTACTGTTCTAGTTGATTAATAAAGTTTTTACCCTCTTTTATTAAAAAAAACATATAATATCTAGTAATATACGTTCTTTGTACCCCATGTGTAAATTGTTTGGAAAGATTTGATTTTCTCCACTCTGAATACACACATTGAATAATAAGTGGAAATCAATTTTCGTAGTTAATATACTTTGGAACAAGTATCAAATGGGGTCCATCAAATATTCCTTCCAAGAAAGATGCAAAAATTGGAAGGAGAAACATTTGAACTTGAATTTTAAGTACATAGATTTCCTCCTACACCTAGGAATGTAGTGTTGGATCACAAAACTCTAAAATTGCAACAAAACATATTTTTGTATTAATGGTTGGATCTGTATGTTCCTTGATTACATATACTCATCTATGATAAGAAAATTCCTCCTTTTCCTATACAAGAATTATTAGTTCCCTTTGAATGGTGTATCATACAACAAATGAAATAATTTGCATGGTACAATATCAACATTATCATGTAAAGATTATGTACATGCATACAACACCCAAAACATATTAACAATGTTGTTAATGTTACCAAGTTCATAATTTCAAAAGAAGCCTTTTATACTCATGCAACCAATTAATTATGCTTACCCCAACTTGCACACACAAGTGGTTTTAGAACTCCATTTCCTTTCCATTTCACACAAGTGGGAAAAGCCTCATGTCGCAATACAAATATTGCCAAACTCACACATGCTTACAAATCCAAAAATAAATATTCATAAGGTTATCCATTTTTTCAATTTTACTTATCTTGCTAGAAGTCATTCACTCTCATGGAACAAGCAACCACACTTATCATTGAAAAAAAATACTCGTCTTAGCAAATTCACACTTGCACAATCAAACATTTTAGTAGAGAAAATACATATAACACATGAATTAATGTGGGAAATAATTTCAAGAGAACATACCAGTAAATAACACAACTCTTCTTGCATTCATATTAACAAAATCACAATACAATTAGAGAATGCTTCTTGTGTTATTAAGAAGATCTTCAACTCACAACTTGGATTTATTTGAATAGCATGTATCTATATTCCAATTATTTACATATTCCATCCCATTCCAAGTGCTCTTTATATAGGCAATAGAGCACTCATAAAATTTACTACACAATCCAAGAGTTTCTTCAACTTCCAAGGTAAACCCAAAAGCTCACCCAATCCAAGCATCCAAATTGACCTTTCACCTTCCATGAATTTGTCTCATTGGCTTAGGATGACATGGCTTCATGTGACCCCCCAACATACATTAAATGCATTTTCCCAATGTTACATACAACTTCTTAGGAAAATATTGCTCTACCAAAGTGTAACATTGCACAAGTTTATAAAATATTAAATATTTTATGCAAGGTGTACAATTCCTTTCCTAAAACTCTCTTATTTGTTGTATACATTACATAAAGGGCTAAATATAGACAAAACAAACTAGTTGCTAAGGGGAGACATCCCCATAGTAGTCTTGTAGCAATAGAACTTCTTTATACTCATTGACTTTGTCAAGGAATCCACAACATTCTTGAAAGTGTTCACCTTCTTAATGAGTATTCTTGTCCTCCACCTTGTCATGAACAAAATTTTACTAGACCTTAATTTGTTTTTTTTGCACATGAAAATTTAGGTTCTTGGTCATATTGTTAGCACTCTAAATATCACAATCAATCTAAACTAACTACTATTTGTGCCAACATCTAAACACAATCATTAAAACCCCATTGCCTCTTTACAAGCATGGATAGCTTCCATGTACCTCAAATTCTTTAGTTTAAAGAGAAACAATAGCTTCTCTTGCTCATCCAATTTATCACACCACCAAACAAATTAAACACAATTGCTAGTAGATCTCGTGTTGTCAATATCACCTACCTAGTTTATATCAACAAAGCATTATATATCCATTGTTCTTATCAAGAAAATAGAATACTCTAAAGTGCCACAAAGATATTTAAAGACCCTCTTAATTATAATCCAATCCTTTTTACTCATATTTGACATAGATCTACTAAGGACTCTCACTTCTTGGGAAATGTTTGGTTTGATGCAAACCATAACATACATCAAACTACAAACAACAATTGTATATGGAACATGACTTATGTCCTTGATCTCATCAAGTGTCTAGGGATATTCTTCTACTGATAACATTATTCCCATTGGGATAGGAACCTTCACTAGCTTGCAATCTTATATTCTAATCCTCTACAACATAGTATCAACATACTTCCTTTGAAAAACAAAGTTTTATTTTAGCTCTATCTCTCCTAATCTCCATACCTAAAACTTAGTAGTTCCTAAATCCTTCATATCAAAATGAAGTGAAAGTTGAGGTTTAAGCACTTTTACCATATCCTTATTATTTCTAATAAGGAATATTTTATCTACATAAAAAACAAAGAGAATGGTATGGTCTTCTAGTTTCTTAAAGTAAACATAGTAATTAGACTTTTCTCTAGCAAATCCCAAGTTTAAAACATAAGTATTAAACTTCTAATATCACATTCTAGGAGACTATTTCAAACCATAAAGAGACATCTTTAACTTGCAAACCATATTTTCTTTGTTTTTTTCTATGAATTTATTAGAATATGTCATGGGTATTTCTTTTATCAAATTAACATGCAAATTTTTTGTCTCAATGTTCATTTATTCAATCTCTAGAGCATGTGTAATAGCAATAGATAACAAAAATATAATGGAAGTTAATTTTGCAACAAGGAAGAAAAGCTCATCAAAACTATTCATCAACCTAGGATAACCCTTAGCCACCAAACATAACTTGTATTTTCAATCTTGTCCTTTGAACTAAACTTCGTGAAGACCTATTTACAACCAACAAGTTTCCTTTCTTCAGGCAACCAAACCAATTCCCAAGTCCAATTCCTTTATAGGGTAGTCATCTCTTTGTTCATGACCCTTTTCTAGGACATACTCTCCTTTGATTTTAATTCCCTTCTTCATAGTTCTAGGCTCATCATCACTGGGAAAGAATACAAAATATAGTGAATATTATGTGGACTATACCTCATAGGTTCTCTTCTTTGTTGAGTGGACCTTCTTATAGGTGGAGTAATAGCTTCTTCCTTCTCAAAATCCTCCTTAGGATCACCCTCCTCCTTTGGTCCATCACGAACATCATGTTCATCCTCATGTAGTTTCTCAACCTTTGGCTCAAACTATGCCACATTTCTCTTTGTATCTTTAGATTTTCAATAGGAGGATACTTTCAATCTCTTTAAAAGTCACATTATGATTGTAAATTTATGTAGATCTTGTTATGATCATATATCATATTCATTATCTTTGGATTTCAAATTTTGTATCAAAGTGTGGACACGAAAATTGTACTCCTTTGCAAAAAGTACAATTTGTGGCCTAACTTAGTCCTATTTTAGACACCCTTGCATCGATCACCTCTTAAAAATTGCATTCATAGGCCCCTAATGTTCATTATTTTTTATCTAGAGGCCCATTTCACTCAAAAATCATTCAAATCCCAACAAATAATGCTTAAAACATTCATATCTCAAAAACCCACCTCCAAAAACCTCATGTAGGACCCATTCGCCACCTTGGGCAAATGAGTCCCCTCTGGTGGGACCCATTCGCTAAGGGTGGCAAATGAGTCCCTTTTGGAGGAATTTTCAATTTCAAGCGGGAAATTCACCAACTTAATTCAAATTTTTAGTGGATGTCGGCCTCTTAGGTCTTAATAACGAGCAATTAGGTATTGATGCCTATAAATATGTGTTTTTAGGTCATTTTTCACATCTCCTAGTCATTTTTACAAAGCAAAATCAAAAGTCAAGTGTTGAGAATCTTCCACAAGAAGTTTCATTAGCATTTCTATTACAAATTTGAAGCTTTTGGACAACAAGATGGGTTTTTTGCAAGTCTTCAAGCTCACTTCTCATTCAAGATCCAACATTGCAAAGAGTTTATCATGGATGCCTATGGAGAATCATGGAGAAATCTAGGTTGAGGGGATGCAACTAGCCATCAAATCACACATTATGACTTGTTTTCAAAGTGATTCCATCTTCCATTTTCTCTCTATCTTCAGATTTAAGGTTTGCATGTCATCTACATTCATTTGAAATTTTGTAGGGTTTCTTGGATTGAAGTCTTGCATCATTCAAGTGCCATTTACTCATCTTATTCTAGCACATTAGAATAGGGTTTTGTCTTACTTCAAATTTTCCTAGTCAAACACACTTAGGGCTAGGGTTTTATGCAGATTTTATCCATTCAAGGTTTAACTACCAAATTAGGGGTTTGACCAAGGCAAACCCCCCATTAGAAAATAAATTTTAAGTTGTTTTGCAGGTGTTTTCAAAGATTCAAATATGGGATTATGTCAAGAAGCGTTGTGTAGGTGATAAAGTGCAGATCTGAAACTTGAATTTTCAGAAAACAAAAAAAAGATTGATTCGCCTTGGATGGCGAATGAGTCCCACTGGAGGTTTTTGTCAAAGCAGAGTGTAGATTCCAGTACCCTTTTGGTAGAAACAGGATTATGGGTAGAAACCCTGGTCTGGGACTAATTCGCCCAGGGTGGCGAATGAGTCCCAATCATTCAAAAATTCAACATTTCCAGTTTTCCAGAGTTATTTCTAGTCTCCATATGGTTTACAAGTGCACACATCCAGTTTTACAACTTTATGTTTAGTTCTATTTGCATTTTTATTCATCTTTCTAGGTCTTTTGCATACAACACCGTGTTTTCAAATATTTTGTATTTCTTAGTTTGCATTCAATTAGTGATCTATTTTACCAATTCTTTGCATTTAATTTATCTCATATAGGCATATTGCACCCACATCACATCCATATTTGAATGTAACATTGCATTTTGGAACCTAATCTTATCTCCTTTTAAGTGAAAAACCCTAGAAGGAGCATAAAGCATTTTGGTTTGTCAAAATCTCTGGTTACACAAAGATACATTTCTCAACTTTGAAGTCCAACTTAAACCTCTTCTCTTATAGAAAATGTGCATATGCATGACAACAAAAAACTTTGATATGCCAAAGAGATGGATTATTTCCATCCAAACCTTTAGTAGGGTTTATCAAAAAGTACTAATGCAAGATAAATGTTAATAAGATAACAAGTAGTACTAATTGCTTCTACACGAGACTTATTAGTTGGCTCATACCTATTGATCCTACTATATTTTTCCATCAGTGTCTTGTTCATCCTTCTACAAGTCCATTTTGTAGAGGGGTGTGCGAAGTTGTTTTCTATCTAGCTATACCATTGTTCTTACAATAATTCTTGAACTATTGTAAAATACTTCACCATTGTTCATTCTCAAAACCTTAGTCTTCTTCTCAATCTAATTCTCCACAAGAGCATTAAACTCTTTGAATCTGTTGAAGACTTTAGAATTTTTTTTCAAAAATAACACATATATCTCACAAGAGAAATCGTCAATAAATGATACATAATGCAAGGATTTTTCTAATGAGACAAATTTAACAGTCTAAAAATATCGCTATGAACCAACTCTAAAATCCCACCTAATCTGTTATAGCTCAAATTAAACTTAACATGATTTGGTTTCCAATATAAACAGTGTTCATAGAAATAAAAATCTAAATAATAGCCTTCAAGTTCCTCAACCAATTTCTTAGACTTAAAGGCCCTAAGACCATTTTTTCTGTTAGAATATTATATTCTACTTGTATTTAATGGTCAATACTACTATTGCTACAGTAGTTAGTAGGTGAGGTAGCTAGACATCTTAAATGTCTACAGTGATCTACCTCCTCTATATATTGTAATCATCTCCTTTGTTAATATCAAGCAATTTCTAGCCCAAAATTGTTTCATGGTATCAGAGCAGCTAGGGTTTCTGGGAGAATTTTAAATCTGTAATTCATGAAAACTCCTCACGTGATATTTCGTGGCTGCTTGGTCTGAGAATTTTTGAGGGCTTCTGAAGTCTGTAATTCGTGATTCCTTTATCACGTGAGACTATCTAGGGTTAGCAAGCTACCTGGCCTCATTTTTTCTTCATTCTCGCGCGATTGCTTTGTGCAACCTTCTGAAACGCATTTTCGCTTTTTATAGAAGTCTAGACACATTTTTTTAGAAGCGTTTTTCATGTTTTTCATGCCTTACAAAAACACGTTTCTTGAATTTCTACCTGGCCGCATGTTTTACAGAGGTCACACGTGTTTTTTCTTGCCCTAACCGTGCAATATTTCTCTGGTTTTCGCGTTTATGGGAAGGATCTTCTAGTCGCGTGATTGAGGGCTTTTCTTTGGACGCGTTTCTTCATTCTTGGGGCCACGATTTTCAACATCTGTAAAGGACGTGTTTTGATCTTCTTTTGTTGAAGATTTATGGCAGCGTGTTTCTTCAGCATCCAAAGCACGTTTTCATGTGCTTAGTGGCCGCGGACTTCATCTTCTGTCTGCTGCGTTTTCTTCCAGTTTTTTGGGCGGTGACACAGACTTCTTGTTTCTGTTCGTGGGTATCTCCAAAGGCGACACATTTTTGTGACGGATCTTGACACCAAAAGTTCTGATAGGATTTTTAAAATTGTCTGAATCTTTCAGAATTTTTTGCAATTTTTTTCTTGTTAATCCATGGCGGCTAGGGTTCCAAAATTTTCATCTAGGGTTTTGACCCTCCAGTTCAAGGTGGAAATTTTTTCGTTTGCAAATTCCTTGTGGGTTTTTCGAGATCTCAAATGGGTTGTCATTCAATTTTTCTAGGTGCTTCATTTTATGTGCCTCGATTTCTGTGTAGATTTGTTCTGGCGGCTAGGGTTCCAAACCCTCTATTTTTCAGCCGACAATCGATGGCTACCTGTTTCTGGGCTTCTGTAATTCGTAGTGTTGCGTGGGATTCCTTTGTTGGGTTTTTTAAATATTTTTTCCCTTATGAAAAAAAAAATCTGGCTTATGGGTTTTAATATTTCTTCCCTTAAAAAAACTTTGTGTGGGTTTTCATAATTTTTTCCCTTAAAAAATTCCTAAAGGGTTTATAATTTTCTCCTCAAAAATTAAGGGTCAGTTCTTGTTTACCCTAGTCAGGGTTTTTGTTCTACAGGAGGGTTCTCTGGTCTTTGGTTTTTACTATTTTTTCTGAAAAAATGATGATTTGTAATCTTGGGTTTGGCAATTTTTTCCTCAAAAATCATGGTTGGTTGCAGTCTGTTTTGGTCGCACCTCAAGTTGTTGAGGCGAACATCTGCACAACTAGCTTCTTGCAGTCCGTTTTCGGGCGTCATGCTCCTCTGCAAAATTTTTGACGGTTTGTCAATTTTTCCTCAAAATCGTGGCAGCTGTTCTCGGTGTGTCTCTGGTTTCAGGGAAGGATAGCTCTGTTATCCAACTTCAGGTTGGACTTTTTGTGATGAATTCTAGTCAGTAGTTCTGCAAATTCTGGGAGGGTTAGTGGCGGACTCATCTCAGTGGCAAAGTCAGTGGCAGACTCTTGTCTCTTGTTGCAGAGCTTTCTAAAGAAGGGGTAGCCTTCTCTGTTCTTTTCTGGACGTTTTTTTGTACTCTTGGTCATCAACATTCTGCAGATCTAGGGAGGGTCTCTGTAGCAGCAGAGTGTTCTGAAGAATTTGTGACCAAACGACCTGCAAATTGTTTTCTGTAGGCTAGTTTGACGATTGACCATTAAGGGAGGGTGTTAGAATATTATATTCTACTTGTATTTAATGGTCAATACTACTGTTGCTACAATAGTTAGTAGGTGAGGTAGCTAGACATCTTAAATGTCTACAGTGATCTACCTCCTCTATATATTGTAATCATCTCCTTTGTTAATATCAAGAAATTTCTAGCCCAAAATTGTTTCATTTTCACTAATGTGACCCATTCTTTCATGCCATAATTTTAAAGGTATAATGATAAAGACAACTTCAATGAAATTCTTGATGATTTTTGTACAGTAGAAAATTGTATACACTTACAATTTCACATTATGTTTTGGCCCCCTAATTTATTGGACTTAATTAAGCTTCTAATTTGCCAAATTATGCATTCAAAAGCCTATTTTTTATCATTTTCCAAAGGACAAGTATTAAACAAATGCATCCAATCATTAAATTGTCTTTTACTTTGAGTGTCCTAAAATTTTGGGCTAGGACCTAGTCGCCCATGGGCGACTAGGTCCCCCTTCTTAGCCAGGCCGAAATTTAAATACGTTTTTGGCAGTATTTTAATATCCAAAATTCAAATATAAAGTCTCAGTTTTTGGGATTTAGTTTTCGGTAAATTAGATAAACACCTATAAATACCTATTATTTTTATCATTTGAAATCTAACACACATTCAAGAGAAAATATTATTGTCAAGAGCAACACTATCACAGTTTATTACAACAATTCAAGATCCAATATCATGTCAAATTCTATGTGTATTCATGTTCATGTTTTGTGAAGGCTAACATTGTTGTAGATATTCAAAGCATTCAAGCATTTAAGCAAATCTATTAACCAAGCTCCAAATCCTTGAAGTGATGTGTATGTCTTCAGTCCTTTAAGGAATCCATTGAAGGGTGGTGAGTTGCAGCATTGTGTTCATTCATCATTTCTTTCCTTTCCATTATCGGTTTATCATTGACATCGCCATTGTGGAAGTGGAAAAAATTACACGGGGTTTGATTGAGGCAAGCCCCTATATGGCACAACATATTCTCTCTTTGTGAATGTGCAGGTTGCAAGTTTAGAAAGGATTGAAGAGATCTTGAAGCCAAATTCTCCATTGTTGCATTTATTGTCATCAAAGTTGTCAAGACACAAAAACTCAATTACAGAATTTACTGACGACATTCCGATAGTGGGACAAGTGGAAAATAGAAGCTCAGATCTAGCATCAGAGGACCCCAAAATTTGAGAAAGACATCCTAACAAAGACCGGATCACCTAGGGGTGACCTAGTCCTGCTACAACACTCAAATCTAATTTTTGGTGATAGGTACACATTAGTCTGTAACTTCCAGATCCACTTGCAGAGTTTTGTTTTAGTCTATCTATCTTCAAGAAATTGCATTTATCAATCATTTAAAATCATTTCCAATTCATTCCCATCCTCAAAAAGATGTAGATCCAGGTCTGATTGGATCACCTTTGAGGTTGAATGTCAATCTATGCACCTTGTGGATCTAGATCCTAATGAAACTATAAAAACAACAAAATACACCCTAGGTCATTGGGGTGTAACACATTTTTATGTTTCATTTTTTTTTAAATTGATTTTTTAGTTTGGACATTTGGGTTATCTTTTGGGAGAAACTTTGAAAATTATCCTTGCTAGATACTTGAGGTATGTTATTCCCTTATCCTATAGTGTGTATTGGGATGTGTGATAAGAACATATGGCTCACACGATCCTTAATTGATTCCCTATTAATAATTATAGTATGGTAAGTTATCTTCATTAGGATTAGGGTAGTAATATTACCTAATGACACCTATATATATGAGGTAGTGGGTAGTAGTTGATCATCAAATTGTGAATTTTATTCTTATTGAAGAGTTTTGGAGGTTTGCCCCTTAAAGTGGATTTTTTCTATAAAGTGTTATGAAGTATTTTCATCTTATTCCCTTGTGCAAATAATTTCATTACAAGTGATATCAAAGCATGATATTGATATTCAAAAGTAATAAACAAGGTGATTTTATTTATTTATTTAGGAGGTTGAGTTACAAAACACATTTATCTAAATTTATGATTTTTTAGAAATCCAAAGGGTTGGTCAAGGACATTTTAAAGTATATACAACCTAGATTTGAGGCCATTTAAAGAATATTTGGAGTTGTTATGAAATTAAGGTTTTCACCAAATTCATTTCCAAGGTTGCAAAATAGTGAGTTTTTTGGAATTTTTTTAGAAAACTGGATTCTAGAATCAAGTGAATTATAACAAAAACTTGAACTTTGACTTTTGTTGAGTAATTATTTCCAAATTTGTTTTGGCGACATCATGCCAAGACTATAGACTAGGGTCAAGGAAAAATTCCTACACATAGGGAAAAATTCCGAACAAAGAGGATATAGATTAAGCGTTAGAGTTAGATGGGGGCCCAAATATGTTTTTATATTCATTAGATGAAAAGTGCACCATTTAGAAGAGGGTATGCACAATAAGTAGTCTAAAATGAAAGGAGAATTGGAAAGAGTAATTTATTTTATCCAAGACTCTATCTTCTTGGGAATTTATCCTTGATATAGATTATTAACATACTAGGATATTAGAACACCTTAAGATTATGTGATCAAGTATAGTTACATTTATTATACAATTTATATGTAACATTAAATGAAACATATGAATTAGTACATAAGTCATAAATTTACATGAGAAACCCTTATAGGAGAAAAACCCACTAGCAAAAGGACCTTAATAATTTACTATAAAAAAGTTACATCTAATACAATAGGTCTTTCCCACATATTCTTAATCTATAGATTAACAACATATAACCTCCAACTAAAACTTCACACCTTCCAAGATTCAATATATATAGTTGCAAAACCATTCAATGAGAAATTTCAATCATCTAACTATCTAACCACCACATAGAATACCAATAGTCATCTCATGATCCTATCATGATATAAATATGCCACCATTACATGTAATATGGCTTATCCATAAGGATTCAACCACTAACATAACAAGCCAATTACAACCAAACATTTCCTGTGATTTGTGGCAATAGAGTCAAAATCTTGATTTAAATCTAGCTACTTGTGATAGCTCAACTCATTTCCTAGAACATTGTGATGCTACTTTCTATCACCACATGTACTCCAATAGTGTCACAAGTGCACATTTGCACTTTCATACACACTTCTAGTGTCATACCTACAATATTACAATTGTGCATTCTCTAAATGACTTATAGTTGGGAATATAGAAACACTAGACTTGTACATCTCTATGATAACTTGTAACACTTGAAACCCATTGTAACCTTCTACAAGTCACAACAATTATTTACACTTTTCATTGAAACAATTTTCAGCATGAAGAAAAAATAAATTTCAGGGTAAGTACAAGAAGTTGGGTCCAGTTTTTGGCCAATTAGAGGAAGTCTTTTTCCTAATTTTTTTTTTTTTCAAAATTAGACTAAAAATTTGAAGCACTTACACACAAAATCTTTAAAAAAATTCAAAACCATGAAATGTAGGAATTTGAGTCTAGTTTTCAAATATGAAATTTATTCTAATACTCAGATGATACAAATTAGTTTTGTATAGGCTTGTACAACAACCATTTTTTAAAAGTTAGTTTTTTGGACCATGACATGCACATGTATGACAAGCAAAGTTTGACCTAAATATAAGTATTTTTATAATTCCTTTGAGGGAAATATGTGTATTATACTAAAGATTGATGAGTATTTTTTTTTTTTTAATTAATTTTTATTGTTCCTAATTTTTATTTCTGGAAAAGCCTCGTGTACGACAAACATAATTTGAGTTAAACTGATCATAAAATTATTAATTTTTATTGTGTAAAGAATTGTGTCTAGATTGATGACATATAATTTTTTTTAAACTTAAAAAATGAAAAGTTATTAAAAAAGGTACCAATATCTAATATTTCAAGTTTATGGATTAGCTTGCTAAGAAATTATTTAATAAAAAAATTCTATCATATAAAAAAATCACATATTTGAAAACTAGACATTGTCATCTATAATGGGTTTTAATGTCATAAAAAAATTTGAAAACAAAGTTGTCAACCATATTGTCAAAGTTTTTTCTCTTGTTGTTGCCTTGTACTTGCAATTTCAAGGCTAATGATTGGGTTACCATGTCTTTCCTGAGTCTAAGCAAACTAAAAAGGTGGGTTGGCATTTCAAACTTTTTGGAATGGATATTTGTTCTAAAAACATGAATGAGTACCTGTTCCCAATATATTTGTTATTTTTCATTTTAAGTAAAACTTATTACCACTACATCTCTACAACGTTATATTTTATATGTACAACCCAACAACAACTGATAGGGAGGCTGGATGAATCAATCACTGATTCATGCTCTAAGTCTTGCTTGGAAGACCTCTAAGGTGTTTCACTCCACCACTACAACCTATAGGACCTTTCCTTACTTGGGATTCCCTAGTCTTGCCTTGCCAACCTCAACTACCAACATAAATTTCTCCTACCAAGTCCAAACTTGGTGCAAACTTGCAACTCTAACCTTAGCCCTTAATCTACCCTAAAGGCTACAAACCTCCAATTTATTGAATCTAACTTTGCAGGGGTGTGGAGGTACTTCAAAAGACTTCAATCCATCCTACTATGGTTCTTGAAGGTCCATCTGACTCCATTTCTTGGTCGCTTTCACCAAACCCTCAATTAGGCCTAAAAAGGCTACTAGCCCTAAGAGCCCCAATTAGGTCTCCTTCTCCGAGAAATCAGGTTAGTTCTCCAAATATTTCCAAAGAACACCCAATATTTTCTTGGGATTCCTAATTCATATGCCCTCCTCTCAAAGATTTATGGGGTCTTGGGTCTTAGCTGTCCGTACAAAGGCTCAACTTGAAAATGAGCATACTTAGGGTTTTAAGCCATTTCCTGACCTCTCCGCAAACTATTAAGTTCTTTCCTCACCAGATGAATTGATGGAGCTTCTTCCTGCTTACTAGGTCTTGGCAAGACTCATACCTGCCTTCTTCAAAAGGAATTTTGTCAAGAATTTGTCACCCCTGCAAGTTAAGTGCTCTGCACTAAAGTCTTCCTAGCCGGGCACTTCCCTGGCTCGCCTAGGGCAAGACTTTTACAATAGCTCCTACACTCACACAAACCCTAAATCCTACCATATATACATACATGGAGTCTAGTCACTGTTCCCAAAGGGCTGTACAATTTGTACAGTGGGAAAGTGAACTAATACTCCATTTTCACAAAACTGTCTAGTTCAGACCAACAACAATATGGAAACCAAACTATTTACAAACTAAGCTTGAAATTGAATAAAGAAACTATCTAATGACACACAAAGCTTGAAGATTAATTACACTACATCCTACACCAACTACAGTGCCCTGTTCAATCCATTAAAGCAACACTTCAAGTAAAAATCAAAAAATTAGCACACAACTACACTGTTTTTTCCTTCAATGCACAAAACTTCAAAACAATACAAATGCTTCCAACTCTACACTAATGCTAAGGAATTCCATAAATAGGGCCTTCAATTCATTTATGGCTCTCCTTAGTCGCTTGTAACTCCAATTGAGCATTCTTTGCAAAAATTGGAAAGAAACTCCTAAAAAGGCCTAAAAGGTCAAAACCTTATTTGAGCAAAAACCTTAGGCCTATCCATTGGTCAACATGACCTTCATCAAATGATCAACACCTAAACAAAAATGCCATTGAGGCTTACATCCAAATGAACTAAGTTTTATTGCTTAGTTGTCCTAGACAAGACTGTCCTAGACAACCTAAGATAACCTATGGGTGCTCCTGCACCATTCTCCCCCTCAGCCAAACACTAAGGATTGTGGGGAGAGATCAGAGATAAATCAATACCCTGCTCCTTGAATTGAGCTTCATCCACCCATGTAGCCTCAGATTCTGGTTTCTCTTTCCATTTGATGAGATGTTCCATGTATTCCTTATGCCGGGTAGACTTCTTCACCCTTGATTCCAAGATCCTCTCTGCTTGCAGCTTGTCTTTAGGAGGTAAGGCTATGTTACTCACATCCTTCAAGACATCCATACTTTTCTGATCCAAATCAGTGACTGGTCCTTTATACCTGATCAAATCAGCCACATTAAACACTGGTGAAATGCCTAAATCTGCAGGTAGCTCCACCTTGTAAGCATTCTTTCCATACTTGGCTAACACCTGACATGGTCCCACTCTCTTCATCTGCAACTTGGTTGATGTTCCTTTCTGCAACCTAGATTTGTTGAGATGGACCATGACATAGTCCCCTACTGCAAATTGTAGATCTTTTCTAGACATATCCACCTTAGCTTTCAACTTGTGAGTAGCCTCTGTAATTGTCTTCTTCACTTGCTCTTGAATCTCCTTCATGGTCTGAGAGAAATCTTCAGCATGGCCACTCCTATGCTCCATAGTTCCTAGGTCTCTAAGTTCACACACACCTCTTGGGTGCATTCCATACACTATTTCAAAAGGACTTTTGCATGTGGTCCGATTCACATTGTCATTGTAGGCATATTCAGCTTGTGATATGACCAAGTCCCATGTATGCCCATACTCCTTGGTGAGGCACCTTAGAAGGTTACCTAACACCCTGTTAACCACCTCAGTTTGTCCATCGGTCTGAGGATGGTAGGCTGATCCAAAAGACAAATTAGTACCTAATATGCTCCATAGAGTTTTCCAAAAATGACTCATGAACTTCACATCCTTGTCTGAGACAATGCTCAATGGCAATCCATGGATCCTCACAATCTCTTTGAAAAAAAGATGAGCAATATAGCTAGCATCATGGGTGGTCTTGCAAGGAATAAAATGACTCATTTTACTAAATCTATCTACCACCACATAGACACTATCAAACCCTGTCTTGGTTTTAGGGAGTCCTACCACAAAGTTCCATGCTAATACATTCCCATGGCCTATTGGGAATGGGTAGAGGTTGATATAAACCTGCATTACTAGCTCCCCCCTTGGCTTTCATACAAACTACACACTACTCCACATACCTTCTGACATCCCTTGGCAACTTGGGCCAGTAATAGAACCTCTGCACTAGTTCCATTGTTTTGTTGATACCAAAATGACCACTAAGACTACCATTGTGCTTCTCCTGGATAAGATTTTCTCTCATTGAACCTTTTGGAACACATAATTGATTTCCTTTGAACAAAAGTCCACTCTGCAATGTATACTCTGAGAATTGACTATGAAAGTGATTCTCAAAATTAGAACATACCTTATATGCCTCCGAGAAGTCTTCATCTTCTCCATAGATATCCTTGAAACTCTCTATCCCAATGCTCTTTATCTATATTTCTTGCACTGTCAGCAACCTCCTGCTTAATGCATTTGCCACCTTGTTCAACTGTCCCTTCTTGTGCTTGATGGTAAAAGTGAAAGTTTGGAGGTATTCCATCCATTTCAAATGTCTATTGCTCAGCTTCTCTTGTGTGTTGATGTAGCTAAGTGCTTGGTTATCAGTAAACACTACAAACTCTTTAGGTAGGAGATAATGTCTCCACTTTCTAAGTGACTGCACTAGAGCATATAGTTCCAAGTCATAAGTAGAATACTTTTGTTTAGCTTCATTGAGCTTTTCACTAAAGAAAGCTATAGGCCTGCCTTCTTGGCTTAGTACGCCTCCTACTGCAATTCCACTGGCATCACATTCCATAGTGAATAACTTATCAAAGCTAGGTAATAAAAGGATGGGTTGAGTTGCCACTTCTTGTTTCAGTTTCTCAAAACCCTTCTCAGCTTCAAGAGTCCATTTGAACTTAGTTTTTAGGACACCTTTGATTGTATCAAGTATTGGTGCATAGATGCCACTAAAGTTCCTTATAAACTTCCTATAAAACTGAGCTAACCCATGAAAACTTCTTACCTCTATCCCAGTGGTTGGTGTAGGCCAATTTAGGATAGCTTCCACCTTGCTTGGGTCCATCTTCAATGATCCTTGGGATACTACAAACCCTAAATACACAAGCTCTTGTTTGAAGAACTCACACTTTTCTAGATTGTTGGCTAACCTCTCCTCCTGCAATCTTTTA
This sequence comes from Sequoia sempervirens, assembly GCA_007258455.2. Taxonomy (NCBI): domain Eukaryota; kingdom Viridiplantae; phylum Streptophyta; class Pinopsida; order Cupressales; family Cupressaceae; genus Sequoia; species Sequoia sempervirens. Next base: position 52,715 of record VDFB02345111.1, read on the forward strand.
AGAATCAACTCCACATGCTTTAGATGTTCTTCTGCTATCTTGCTAAAGATAAGTATATCATCTAGATATACCACCACAAATAGCCCTATGAAATCCTTAAGCACTTCATTCATGAGCCTCATGAATGTGCTAGGGGCATTTGAGAGGCCAAATGGCATCACTCTCCACTCATACAACCCATCAGTTGTCTTAAAAGATGTCTTCCATTCATCCCCCTCTTTTATTCTAATATGGTGGTATCCACTCTTGAGATCCAACTTAGTAAAATATTGTGCTCCTCCAAGACAGTCCATCAAATCCTCTATCCTAGGAATAGGAAACCTATATCTGATTGTAATCCTATTGATAGCCCTAGAATTAGTGCATAGCCTCCACTTACCACCTTTCTTGGTTGCTAAGACCACTGGTACTCCACATGGACTAATGCTCTTCCTAATTAGTCCTTGGTCTAATAACTCCTGCACTTGTCTAGCTACTTCTAGGTTTTGATCTAGTGTAAGCTTGTAAGCTGCTTTGTTTGGCAATGAAGCCCTTGGTATGAATTCAATCTGATGATTGATGGCTCTCTTTGGAGGTAAGGTTGTTGGTGTTCCATCACTGACTATGTCCTTGAATTTCTCAAGCAACTTCTGGACTGCTCCTGGTATGATTGTTTTCTTAGTCTTATCTTCCTCCTTGGGTTGCACCATGACCACATATCCTTCCCCTCCTTGTTGTAGAGTGTTGATAAACTCTTTGCCACTACTTAACAAGACACTAGGGGTCTTTGACTGTCCTTCTTCCTCATCTGACAGTGACTACAGTTTGAATGTCTTTCCATCCTTCTTGAATGAGATAGTGTTCTCCTTTCCATCATAGATGGCTCCTCTGTCATACTGCCATGGTCTGCCCAATAGAAGATGACATGCATCCATGGGAAACACATCACAAATCAACTTGTCCTTGTATCCTCCAATGGAGAACTCCACCGTTGTCTGCTCATTTACAAGAACACTTTGTCCTTTGTTCAACCATGTCACCTTGTAAGGACTAGTGTGGGGTATCTTCTCCAATTTTAGATTCCTTACTGCCTCCTCAGAGATAATGTTATCAGTAGACCCTGAATCCATTATAACCTTGCACACCTTTCCACACCTTCCTCATTATCAACCATTATTCCATTGATCAAATCATCTTCCAATTATATGCTTCCAACCACACACAATCACTCCTGAATCCTTCCATAGCCTCTAGAAGTTGTTTCACTCCCATGCCTGTGAGTTTAGACTCTCCCACTTTGTTCAAATCTCTCTACCTTGGTATCCACCTCTATGTCCTCTTTGATCTCTGCCTTTACCTCTATTCTTAGAAGCCTAGTCTTGTTTCCTCTTACTCCTTTCTTCAATCTTTATAGCCAATTGATAACATTGGTGCACTATCTTGGGACTTAGAAGAGTCATCTCCTCTTGAATGTTCCACTTCAAGCCGTTAAGGTACTTAGCCACCTTAAGACTTTCATCCTTAGTTACATTATATCTCATGCAAAGTTTTTGAAATTCCTCAGTATAAGAATTCACATCTTGATCTCTTTGTCTCAAGCTCTGTCTTTTCTTGTGCAACTGAATTTCATAATCATCTGGCATGTATGCTTCTCTTACTTTGGCAACCATTCCCTTCCAAGTAGAAATAGGCTTCTTGCCTTCCTTTTCTCTCTCTGTCTGAATGAACTTCCACCGTGTCAAGGCAATACCTCTCAATCTAGATTTGGCCACCTTTACCTTCTGTGCTTCAGAGACTCCATCACACTCAAAATGGTTTTCCATTCCCTCTATCCAATCCATGACTAGATCAACTTCCATTTTCCCACTAAACAGTGGTATGCCTTCAAGTGCTTTTCCACTCAAAGCCTTCAATGCCTTCAAGAAAGGCTCCTCTTGCATAACAGGGTCAAGTTCAGGGATCTTGTCTTCCTCTGCAACCTCTTCTTTCTTTGGTACCCTTCCTTCCAACTGCACATTACTCATTACTTGCTCAAGTTGGGCTATTCTTTCCCTCAATAGCCTATTGTCTTCCTCTTGTTCTTCGACCTTCTTGGCCAATTATGCATTTGTCACCATGTCAGTAGAACCACTAGACTCAATCTCTGACATATATTATTCTATCCCAAATCTTTTGTTGCTCTGAAACCAATCTGATAAGGAGGTTGGATGAATCAATCACTAATTCATGCTCTAGGTCTTGCTTGGAAGACTTCTACGATGTTTCACTCCACCACTACAACCTATAGGACCTTTCCTTACTTGGGATTCCCTGGTCTTGCCTTGCCAACCTCAACTACCAACATAAATTTCTCCTACCAAGTCCAAACTTGGTGCAAACTTGCAACTCTAACCTTAGCCCTTAATCTACCCTAAAGGCTACAAACCTCCAATTTATTGAATCTAACTTTGCAGGGGTGTGGAGGTACTTCAAAAGACTTCAATCCATCCTACTATGGTTCTTGAAGGTCCATCTGACTCCATTTCTTGGTCGCTTTCACCAAACCCTCAATTAGGCCTAAAAAGGCTACTAGCCCTAAGAGCCCCAATTAGGTCTCCTTCTCCGAGAAATCAGGTTAGTTCTCCAAATCTTTCCAAAGAACACCCAATCTTTTCTTGGGATTCTTGATTCATATGCCCTCCTCTCAAATATTTATGGGTCTTGGGTCTCAGTTGTCTGTACAAAGGCTCAACTTGAAAATGAGCATTACTTAGGGTTTTAAGCCATTTCCTGACCTCTCCGCAAACTGTTAAGTTCTTTCCTCACCAGATGAATTGATGGAGCTTCTTCCTGCTTACCAGGTCTTGGCAAGACTCATACCTGCCTTCTCCAAAAGGAATTTTGTCAAGAATTTGTCACCCCTGCAAGTTAAGTGCTCTGCACTAAAGTCTTCCTAGTCGGGCACTTCCCTGGCTCGCCTAGGGCAAGACTTTTCCAAAAGCTCCTGCACTCACACAAACCCTAAATCCTACCATATTTACATACATGGAGTCTAGTCACTGTTCCCAAAGGGCCGTACAATTTGTATGGTGGGAAAGTGAACTAATACTCCATTTTCACAAAACTGTCTGATTCAGACCAGCAACAGTATGGAAACCAAACTATTTACAAACTAAGCTTGAAATTGAATAAAGAAACTATCTAATGACACACAAAGCTTGAAGATTAATTACACTACATCCTACACCAACTACAGTGCCCTGTTCAATCCATTAAAGCAGCACTTCAAGTAAAAATCAGAAAATTAGCACACAACCACATTGTTTTTCCTTCAATGCACAAAACTTCAAAATAATACAAATGCTTCCAACTCTACACTAATGCTGAGGAATTCCATAAATAGGGCCTCCAATTCAATTATGGCTCTCCTTAGCCGCTTGTAACTCCAATTGAGCATTCTTTGCAAAAATTGGAAAGAAACTCCTAAAAAGGCCTAAAAGGTCAAAACCTTATTTGAGCAAAAACCTTAGGCCTATCCATTGATCAACATGACCTTCATCAGATGATCAACACCTAAAAAAAAAATTCCATTGAGGCTTACATCCAAATGAACTAAGTTTTATTGCTTAGTTGTCCTAGACAAGACTGTCCTAGACAACCTAAGATAACCTATGGGTGCTCCTGCACCAACAACTTTCTATATTTTGTTATTTATAGGTGTATTTTACAATCTCTTGGCATGTTGTATGTTGCAATGGCTTTGTCATTGCGCCAAAAGATTGAGCTATTAACACCCGATACAAATGCTAGATTTATACAAGATCCACGAGAGGCGGTTAAGCCATGTCACAAATCCGTGGTGGGTTGGATAGGCACCAACCTTCCAACAATCCCCCCAATGCAACTACGAGATTCAAACCCGTGACCTTGCTCTAATACCATTTGTTGTAATGACTTTGTCATTGTGCCAAAGGATCGACCTATTAACGTCTGATACAAATGCCAAATTTATACAAGATCCACAGGAGGTGGTTAAGCCATGTCACAAATCCATAGCGGGCTAGACAGGGACCAACGTATCCAAGGGGACAAAGGCACCAACCTTCCAACATCATATTATATTCGATTTTAAAAAAATCAACCAAGGAACTATTTTGAAGTGAAATCAAGTACAAGATATATTTTTAAGAGGAATCAAGTAAAAGGGTTTTTATTATTTATGTTGGTGTATTAAACATTTAATTACACTTTATTAAGTTTACTTAGGTCCTAATTAGGTTTTACCTTTAGGGTTTTACATATTGCTTTATGAAAGCAAGTCATCTCATGTAATTCATGATTCCCAATAATATTATTTCACATCTTTTGCAAATTGCTCTTCCATCTTTGTTTTTTCTCCTTGTAGAAGGCTAATCCAGGTTTTGCAGGTGATCTTGGTTTTATGGAGTTTATTGGAAACTCTAACATGGTATTAGAGCACTGATTTGCAAACCCCTTCTCAGATCTGAGAGAAATTCAATCAAAGTGTTTTTTTTGGGGGATCCTCAAGGGATCAACCTTGAGCAATTTTTTGGTGCATTTTGGATAAAAAAACAACCAATATCTTTCTCTTCATTTATTTTTGAGAAAAATAATTTTTGAGTTTTGTTTAAAATCATGAAATACCATTTAGGTATCTAGTAGATTTTGCAAATAGTGAGTAGAACTTGCAGAAACAATTGTCAAAATCGCAACTATTTTCCTTGCAAGTGAAGTTTTTGATTTTTACCAAATCACATGTTTTGCTTTTTGGATTCAAAAACGCTTTCTGGGTTTTGTTGACAGCACCAAAATATATCTGGGTATCCATTATTTTTTCCATGCAACAAGTAAATTTTTCAAAAATCAAATCAAAAGGGTCATGTATGCATTGTCGGCTAGCAAAATTTACCCCTTTTTTTGAAAATTCATAACTTAAGCATACGGTGTCTGTTTTTTGAAAACTTTATATCGTCAAAAAGATGATTTCATCCTCTACACAGATCTGAGGTCAATTTTTTTATGGAGGAATATGTGGAACATTAATCCTTGCATACAATTTTTCCCTTTTGCATGCTTTATATTTTTATTTTCTCTTTGATTTATGCATGTTTTGCATGTTCTCATTTTACAATATTGGGGTATTGTAATAAATGAACAATATAGTTCCATTAGGGGGGCTTCTTGCATAATAATTTGATTAGAGTGTAGTCGCATGGCATGCACTTTGATCCCATCTTCATATTGATGACAACTCGCATGAGTTGTATCTGGATTATGTAGTTTCTTTTGGCCACAATCTTGCTCATAACTTGACACATTTTGGTTTGCATCAGTTCATGTCTCAGATTGAGATCCTACTGTTAATAATTTTGAATCGCATCAAATTCTTATCAGGTCACATCTTAGTTTGAGGGTCATTCATTTTATGGTTAATTTTTCAGAATCTTCATGGTACTTGCTCCTATGGATCAATTTTAGTCACAGTTCAACATCAACATCGAGCTTCCAGATTCTTTCATCATATCTTTCCTTCTTATGGGGGGAAACTCTTATGTATCTATGTGATAGATGGTGTACTTTGGGGGTCTTATGGAGTCCTCCATCTTTCATCACTTGGGTTCATTCTCTATTTGTTTTACATTGCATATGTGCATGGGTACCTAACATGGCCTTGTAGTTGGGACCCATTCTTGCTTTCATGGAACCATCCTTGCATTATTTGCATGTTTCTTATTCTCCCTAATTTTCACTTAAGGGGGATGTTGGTATAATTAAATATTTAATTACACTTTAATCAGTTTACTTAGGTCCTAATTAGGTTTTACCTTCAAGGCTTTACATATTGCTTTATAAAAGAAAGTCATCTCATGTAATTCATGATTCCCAATAATATTATTTGCATGCAAATTGCTATTGCATCTTTGTTTTTCTCTTTGTAGAAGGCTAATCCAAGTTTTGCAGGTGATCTTGGTTTTATGGAATTTATTGGAAACTCTTATAATTTACATCTACTTGTACTTCAAAAAATATTGAACAAAACATCTACATTTATTTGTACTTCAAATATTTCAAAGAGTTATCGATTTAAAAATAGATTAAATATCATTTGTTATTTTTATTAAGAGGGTTTGGTAATCATGGAATCAAAACAATGTCAAAAAATAAAGTAAAGGAGGCTCTTATGGCACTTGAATAAATTGAAACAAATAGAGAGGAGGCAAAATTATAAAGAGATAAAAGAACAAAGATTCAAGAAATGAAGAATATTGAAGCATCTAGTTCAATGATTATTGAAGAGGAGAACATTCAAGAGACCATCAATAATGAGATGAATGAAGATGGTGCAAATGTGGAAATGGCGAATGTGGAAGAGTTGAACAATATGAAAAATGTGACTATAGAAACAAATCCAGGTATGTTTACAAACCCATATTTTGATGATATTGAAATTAGTTATTTAAATGAAGTTGGATATACCAATAATGAGATCAATGTTAGTACTAAAAAAAAGGAAGGACAAAATAAGAATGAAATCCCTTGTATGAGTGAAAATGAAAATGTTCTTTTTAAAATTGAAAGAAATGTCTTAGATAATCTTACCAATAAGACTTCTTGGAGACAAATGAGAGCCCATGCAAATAGATTATATAAACTATTTCTTTATAGAAAAGTATAGTATTTCATTGTCAACTCATAATGCAATTGATAAAAATAATAAAAATGTGAAAAGAAATGAAAAAGTTAAGTATTTTTGTAAAACCTAAAAATCAAGATGAATCAATGAAACAAAGTTATATCTAGTGTTGCTAATGGTATTAATTATATTCAATAAATGAGTTGGTTCAAAGATAGGAATGCAACATGGTGAACTATAACAACTATTTTAGTTAATAAATCATTGTTTAATAAAAAAAATGTCAAGTAGACTAATGAATTTCTAAATGTAAATCCTAAACTTTGAGAAGAGCTACAAAGAAAAGAGAAAGCATTGAAAATGATCTAATTAACCAATGTTAGAGTTTTAGTGGTAGACTCCCAAGGTTTGACATGAAATTAAATAATGAAATCAAATTTAATTGAAAGCATTGACATGATAATACAAATGTATTTAATCTAATTTTAGAGATGTTTTAAAATTAAGAGTGAGGTCAAAAATTTGTGATCCTCATCCAAAACATCTATACTCTTTCTCAACAAGAGGAAATTCAATCTTACTATTATAATTTAGTGTAGGTGGTCGTCTTTATTCATATTGTATACAAATAGAAGATAATAGTGCAAAAGATAATAGATTTTTTAAGGAAGTGTCATTTTTATTTAAGTGATAATCGGTTACACTCGTAAGAGTTTGTACAATATTGTTTCAAAATATTTTATGAAAATTTGAAAGGAGGAATCTTTATGGCAAAACATCTCATACGGTCAAATAACTATATAGGACAATTAAAAAATGTCAAATGTTTTACTGGCTATATAGGGCTCACAAATAAAACAAAATCCAACATATGTGGAGTTTAAGAATTTGGGCGTCGTAAAGGAGAACATGATGGATTTGGAGCATGTGTGAAAATAGCTCTTGTTAGAGAGCAACTAAAATTTGAGGACACAACAAAATTTAGAGATGTGTGTGCAATTGTGAATTGGTGTAATGAAAAAATATCTACGAGATCAAGTGAAAAATCTATAGTTCAACGATTCTTTTGGTTAGTTGAAGAAAAAAATATTCTTACCCAAAATGGTTGTGAGACAATAAGTGGATCAACAAAATGATATTCATTTGAGTTCAATTGTAAGCATGTGGACTATATGGACTAGGAACCTTGTCTATTTTTGTCAATTTTACATTGTAGGTGAATGGGAAGCATGTGAAAATACAAAATGAGTTGAAAAATAGAAACAAATATCCTTGAAACCTACGCAAACATATGATCAACATGAAACAATAATTGAAGAGGATAATAAAGTGTTTTTATCATATGACTATGATCATATTTTAGACATTGTACAAGAAGGTACTTTAATTCAATATCTAGTTTTATGACAATAATTTGTCATACATAATTATATATGCATGCATGTATTTATGTGAATTATATGTCACACTTTATTGAATTTATAAGTTTTTTTAAGGATATGTGTATGTTATTGTTTCACCTAAGGGAAATGAAGAGGAAACAAAGTATTGGTTTCCTCGATGTGTTGTGAGAAAACATAAGTTGTTACATCCTATATTAGATGATATTAATATGAGTATCCAACAAGTTATGTAGTTGTTGACACCTGGCTACAAAAATATCTAATAAAAAAGAATGCTTTGTCTGCATTTGAAGACTATGAAAGACATAAGAATATTATACACTACTCACATTTGGTTGTGGCAACAACTATTAAACCAGTCAAATATCAAGGGAGACTTGCTAATAAAGAGTTATGGACATTTTGATGAGAACACGATTATGCTAAGAGGGGGGTAAATCAATATAATACAAACTTTTAACAATTTAAACTTAATCAATCATAGCAATAATAACAATGCAAGATCTTGGCAATTAAGAACACAAGAGCGCCAAGATTTATGTGGAAACCCTTATGAGAGAAAACCACGGAAAAATAATGCTTTTTATATATATATCTCTTTTACAACCTTTGCAGACACCAACTTACAAGAGACATCAATCCCCTCAAATTCAGTTTGTGAGAACCAACCCATTAGCAACACCAATCCCCACTTGTAGAATTTGTAGGCACCAACCTCTTCAATAAAATCTTGTCTTCTTGAGAATAAATCTTCTATATAAATAGACTTTACTCCTTTTTATAATTTTCTTATATTCTTCATAAAGATCTGCACATATTTCTCATATATATCTACACATATCTTTATAAATATTTACATTATCCTTCTTCTATATTTGCATTAACTCCTCTTCTAATATGTATATTTGTAGGTGTTAGATATATCCTTCTTTTTCTCACTCAACTTCTACACCCTTCAAATTCATTTCACAAACCTCTTTTATAGATAGAACAAGGAAGGTGACTTGATGAAGAGACACATCTCCTTAATATAATCACTTCCCATAACATAGTAACCATTGTTGCTCTTTTATTGATCACTTTCTTTGTAAACAAATTAATTTAATCATTGCCTCTATAAGTTTGATTGATGCCTTAACTAATATAGTTGCTTTCCTTTTGTTAAACATTTAATTTAATTTTAATCTTTTTTAGATCTGATTCAATAAAAATATTTTACACCACTTGATTCCATATTCAACAATCTAAAATAGCTCCAATCTTCAGAGCTTCTAACTACAGTCTTAATAAAATTGTCTTTATAAAGTAATCAATGCTCCTTATATTTGTTTTATTCTTAATCAAATCGTTGATCCTTATATTTGTTTCCTTCTTAATCAAATTGTTGCCATTATACTTGGTATAATCACTGCACTTATATAATGATCACTACATGTATTTCAATATTAAGTGTTATATCTTTCTTTGATACCAAGGGTCATTGGCAAACACGGGGAGGTTGACTTATTATATATGATTTTATTTAATCTTCAGAAAGCTTATTAGATGGATGTTGTCCAACACTCTTAACCAAGCATAAACATTCCTTTTTGATCTGCATTAATGCACACTTGTGAGGCATTATAACCTTGTATTTTGGATGGCAATTAGTGGCCTTTGGCCTTCATTCAATCATTGAATTTCTTTATGAACAATGATTTCCTTCACTTGAAAAATGCTCTTCACACCTTTGACATTAATGATAATAATCCAACAATCTTGTCTATCCGCTTTGACATCAATGACAATATTTTAACTATCTCCCCCTTTTTCATTGATGACAACCATAATTCTCCCCCTTTCTCTAACTCTCCCCCTTTGACATCAATGAAAAATGGATGTTCATTATACTTCCATTCACATGTAAATCATGGAAAACATTCATATTCTTTTTGGTCACTTACATCTATTCCAATAAGAATATACTTCTCCCTTGTCGAAGATTATCTTATTCTCCTCCTTTCTTTACTTATCCTTTGTTTCTACATTTCTTGGGTGACTTATTTTCTCTATATCTGTCCAAAACTAATTTGTATCATCTTCTTAAATTTGACAATTCAAGAGTGTGTTTAGCTATCCCATTAATCTCTATGCATCTACAACTCTTCCTTCTTTATTCATTGTTGGTAAATGAAGGTCATCCTTTTGACATAAATGGCATCATTTTCCTTTTTCCTATAACTCTTTCCTGTTGTAAGTCTCCCCCTTTTATATTAATGGTAAAGGGACTTCCATCCATGTCTTATGTGGCACTATTGCATCAATAAGAACTCCTTTAATGTGAAGTTGAACATAAGCATCAACACAACCATCTATCTTTCCACTATCAATTTCTTTTCCTTTTTCCAACATTTGCTTGTGTGTTCTAGAAAAATCGTCAAATGCAAATATATGAGCGTACTCTTTAGGCAAAGACTCCTTTGGATTGTTCTCATCCTTCTATCAGGCTCTTGAAAAATTCTCTCATCAAGCTTTGTCTTACAAACATCCCCACCACTTTCTTTTCATGCCATGATAAAAATTTAAAGCTTAGTGATCCTCATTCCTATACTCTCACCCATAGCTCCTTTATCATGATTTCCTTCTTTCATTATCTCAAGCCTTGTAGAATCTTTATCATATTGAAATTAATTCTCCTTCACTCTTTATGGTAACTTTCTAATATGTAGTCTACTACTACCATATCATTCCCTTTCTTTAATATTCTATGAAACTTTATCCTTTGAGTTGTTGTCTCCATGGAGCTGAAAGATAATGCAATGATTAGCTCCCCCCGAGTTCATACTTCTTTTGACTCAAGAGAGTTTATTTCCTAACTTTTGTGTAGAATAAATACTATTTTTACAACTTTTAATGCAACCTCCTACATATTTATCTTTATGTCTTCTAAGGAACATCCTTTTTAAATGATTTGTAGTCTTCCTCTCTTTTCTAACCTTTATTTTTGTGTCACTTAGGTAAAACACTTCTTTGTTATTTTCCAATTTTCTTTGAATTGTCTTTTGTCATCTACATTTCTTATTGACTCCTAGTTTGAGTGCATTGTATGTGTTTACATTGGGTTGAATCCCTCTTATCTTTATTTCTTTTTTTAGTTTAAAAGACTTCAATTTTTCCTTCTTTCATGAACCCAAAAATCAATGTTGTATAATTGAATTCAACGATCATCAAATCAACCTATCATGCTTTCAATGAGCATGAATCATGGTACTACAAGTATTAGCCTCCAATGTCGATGTACCATCAATATCCTTCATTTTATGCATAAATTTTAGTTTGCATAGGTTCCTCCTTCTGACTATCCTAGTCTTGCTTTCTTCTCCAAACTTTTGTACCTTTTCTTTTATGTGCATCCACTTTCTAGTTTTGTCTAGGTTCTACAAGACAACTTCTATAAAATCATGATATATGCTCAAAGTTATTGTAGCATTTGTAGCATATGATTTTGTAATTCTTATTTGGAAAACCATACAAACTTCTATTCTTGTTCCAACCAAATTTTTTGGTGAGGTCACGGTAGGAGGGTTCCAGAAGGAACAGTTTGAACCATGCAACAATGAGTCAACACATTAGAAATAACATGACAAATTGATATACGAGCATGAAACTTCATTGAATTGATAATATTACATGCATCATAGGCCACAAGGGAAAATATACAGGGCTCACAGGATTGCCACAAAGGCTTTCAACAATACAACTGGCCAACAAGCCTTATTACATGCCCCCAAAGGGTTTATGTGAAATATAATGATCCTAAAACATCTAACTTAAAACTGATCTTAATGAATCCTAGATGATTACAAATGCTTATAAATATGATTCTCAAGCTCCAATATAGGTTCATGTTGGCCACAATGGTTAACAACCCAATGAATGATCAATCATACATGTAGGTCGGCCTTAAGATATGAAGAGATAACTCCACGTGAAAAGATATGACTTGTGGATCTCGAAGATAGGTCCCAACTAACCCAAGATGCTTGCATGATGTCCCATTAAGCTTTGCGTGATTTGGAATAGGTTTGCACTAAGAAACTAGGCCAAGTCAGCCCCAATGCTCTAACTGGTAATCACATTGAAATTTTGAGAGTGATAAATTTTGGTAATCAAATGCAAATGATGTTATATCCTGCCCCACGAGTTGAGAAATGATGATGTGGTAAAATGCAAAATGAACTATTGAAACTGCTACTACAATGGAAGAAAAGAACTATTTTTGGTTGATACAGGATTGCTTTACAACCAGAGATTCTCTTGCATTAGACACTTAGGGTTGGAAGAAAAGTGAGTCCCTCACTTTCTAGGGCTAAGGGAAAACCAAGATGGTCCACCTCAGCCTAAGAAATCCAAGATGAATCCTCCATTGTTCTGCCTTTCCACTTCACAAGATATTCTTTGTATTGTTTGTTCCTAGTGCTTCTTCCAGTTTTGGTATCCAAAATCTGCTCAATCTCCTCTGGTTCCTAATGTGATAACTACTCCTTCAAATCCACTTCATCACTACTCCCAATCAACTGTCCTTCATGAAGTTCATATATGTCTGCAATATTGAAAATAGGTGATATACCTAATGTCTTCAATAACTCCACTACATATACATTTCCAAAATCAAACTTCCTAAGTATCTTACACTGTCCAAACTTTCTCATCTTCAACTTATTGTATGTACCAACTAGAAATATCTCCTTCCTCAAATATACCATTACTTCATCTCCCACAACAAATTCCTTCTCTATGGTGTTCATCTGCCTTCTCCTTATACTTATTGGTGATGTTTTCTAAATGCTTTCGGACTTGATTATGCAATGTCTTGACATGAAATTTGCAAATTCTTCTACTTTTGCACTCCTTTTATTCTCCATATTGATGTCCTTAACTCTGTAACTCCTCTAGGATTTATTCTGGTAACAATTTGAAATGGTGTCTTCCTAGTACTCTAGTTCACTAAATTATTGTATGAAAACTTTGTCTGTGGTAAAACTATATCCCAATTTCCTGCCTTGTCTCCAATCAAACATCTCAACAAGTTACCCAAAATTTTGTTCACTACTTTGGTCTATCCATCCATTTATGGGTGGAATGTTGAACTGAACTTCAAATCTTTCTTCATCTTCAAGTCCACAATTTCCTCCAAAAGTATCCAATGAATTTAGTGTCTCTGTCTAAAATAATACTCTTAGGTAATCTATTCAATCTCACAATCTCCTTGAAAAAAAAGTCAGCAATATGCACAACATTAGTCTTCTTACAAGGAATAAAATATGCCATTTTAGAAAATTTGTCCACTACTACCATAATAGAATCATAACCTCTTTGTATCCTCAGTAATCCCAAAATGAAATCCATGCTCAAATCTTCCCAAGGTCTCTTTGGTGCTGTCAAAGGCTTGTACAATCCAGTATTTTGACTGCTCCCTTTTTCAACTTGACAAAATCTGTAACTTTGAACATACTTCCTTACATCCTTATATATTTGCGGCCAAAAATAATGTTCATTCATCAAAGCTATTGTCTTATCTACTCCAAAATGTTCTGATAAACCTCCACTATGCTTCTCCTTGATCAAATTCTCCCTCATTGAACTCCTCAAAATACACAACTGATTTCCTTTGAATAACATACCTTCCTAAATAAAATAATCCAACCATTAGCTATGGTCTATCACTACTGGATCTTTACAGGCTCTTCATGCTTCACTAAAATATTCATCATCTTCATACATATGCTTCAACTCCTCAAATCCCAATACTTGCACTCTCATCTCTGTCAACAAATTCATCCTTTTGCTCAGTGCATCTGCAACTTTGTTTGACTTGCCACTTCTATGCTTCAACACAAATGTATAACTCTGCAAGAACTCAACCCATCTCATATGTCTCTGATTCAACTTTCCTTGATTGTTTAGATACTACAAAGCTTGATGGTTTGTATACAACACAAATTCTCTAGGCAATAAGTAATGTCTCCACATCTTCAAGGCTTGAATTATAGTATAAAATTCCTGATCATAAATTGAGTATCTTCGTATGGCATCATTCAAATTCTCACTGAAATAAGCTATAGGTCTACCTTCTTGACTCAATATTGCTCCAATTGTTTTTCCACTTGCATCACAGTCAACTTGAAATACTATGTCAAAATCTGGTAATGCTAATATCGTCTACTTTGTCACCTTTTGCTTCAACAACTCAAAAATTCTTTATGCTTCAGATGTCCACTTAAAGTCTTTCTTATACCCTCTCATTGTCTTTGTCATGGGGTTACAAACACTACTAAAACTTCTGATAAACTTCTAGTAGAAACTGTTGGAAACAAGCAACACTGAGAGGGGGGGTGAATCAGTGTTGTGCAAAACTTTAATTTTATTATCCTGCTCTTTAACTTACTTAACCATTCAACAAAGGAAATATGCATGAACATAAAGAATACAATGACAACACCATAACACCATGATTTTTACGTGGAAACCCTGTTAGGGGAAAAACCACGGTGGATGGCCAATCCACAATATAGTCTAAGTATACCCAAAAGAAAGATTGCAAAATGGGAATGCACATGCATTCAAGCACACTGCCTAGAGCTCACTACTCAAATAAGATAGGCTCACTGCCTTACAATGATTTGGATTAGATCAAAAAGAGTGAACTGATAGAATAGCATCTACAATGCTTGATTACAATTTTGTTTAAGCTTTGCAGTCAATCTTCTATCCTTCTGACTGATTCAACAATTTTGCTCTACTCTACACAAACTCGCACTTTAATGCACAAACGAAATTGTGCATAATCGCATAATCACCCTTCTGATGTTCGCAACACACTTCTACACTTCTTACACACACTTCAAATGATATGACTGATCTCTTATATATATCTACAACAAGGATCTTGATATGTCAAGTCAGCCTCAAAATAAAATACAAAATATTCTTCATGTGTCGGCTCAAATCATAAACAATTTTTTATGCACACCCATACAAGTTAGCTACGACATAGCTTGGACCCAAAACAAAATGCTTAAACATAAAACATTTAAATAATTACTCCTTATACATCCACAACACGCCACATTCATTGAGTCGGCCATAATGAGCAAATAAACAAAACATCTTGTCGGATCTCCTAACTCATACATCAATTAATGCAACACCACAAAATTTGATAATAAGATAACATACATGGTTAACAAACGATCCCGTGGATCCACAACTCAAAAATATGATCCGGTGGAGCATACAGATTGACATAGTAACCGAATACCCTGTTCATCATATTTTTTGTCAGTAATACTCTATTCTCAACTCCTTTTGTCGGTATGACCACATTCTGATCTACGGACTAAAGTAATTACTTTAGTTGCCATCAATGAAAACATTAGAAGCCATATGCCAACAATCTCCCCCTTTGGAATTGATGGCAACACTTAGTGAAAAATGACTAAGTGTTAAGACTAGTAAGTACACTGCCAAAATTTCAAAATTTCAAAACACATCTTTTCTAAACACTACTCCCCCTTAGAATGTCAAAGAATTTTTCACTACACTCTCTCCCCCTTTGACATCAATGACAAAATTAGAAGCCATATGCCAACAAAACTAGCTAATCCATGGAATGATCTTACTTCTCTAATGTTTATCGATGTAGGCCAATCTAAAAATGCTTTCACTTTCTCCAGATCCATCTTCAATCCTTCAATAGAAATAAAAAATCCAAGATATACCAAATCTATCTTCATGAAACTACACTTATTGACATTATCCAACAACTTTTCTTCTCTCAATCTTTGCAATACTTGTCGGATGTGCCACAAATGTTCTTCTATAGTCTTACTGAAAATCATAATATCATCCAAGTAGACAATGACAAACTTACCCAAGAATTTATTTAATACCTCATTCATCAATCTCATGAAAGCACTCAGTGCATTGGTCAATCCAAAATGCATCACTATGTTGAAATGAACAAGACAATTGAGAGGGGGGGTGAATCAGTTGTAGCAAATTAAACCTTCAAAATCCTCAACAGTAATCAGATCCATAAGCATTCATTACACCCTTATTTTTTGAGATTGATTAAACATGAAATGCAAATAACAGAAACTGAAATCACAACACCATACACAAGAGAACACCAGATTTACATGGAAAACCCAATGAGGGAAAAACCACGGTGAGGATTAGCTCACAATATAAGTAATAGAAAAATCGGTACAAAGGGGCTCACTGCTAGAATAGGACACACTATCCAAAAGGCTCACAGCCAAGGCTCACTACCGCAGAAAGAATATAAGAAGATAGAAGAAGAATGTTACACAGAGAGCACTTCTCAATGCAATAAGGAGTCCACCACAATTGCTCACACACTTTCGCAGACATGAAATATTTTGGATGCCTTTAGCTCACTGCTTTCAAGAACCCTAACATGAAGTTCACACTACTTTGCTCAAACTCGCATCACATACATCATCCACATCAATATTGCATCTATCTTACTTCTTACTCTTTCGCTTGTCTCACTTGCATCAACAATATACATATTTTATCAAGTTCTACCTCAAAAACTTTCTCCAATGTCGGCCACTAGTCGTTATAAATACAAATTCAAAAAAGGTCGGCACCTAAACATTCCCGTGGTGGGAAGGAATGGAAGGCGACCTACATAAATCCTTAATTAGCACCCAAATAGATCCCAACACGCTTCCACAAGTCTCGCATGTAGTGTTAAACACAAGGTCATCCAACACCTGTGTAAACACCATAATCATTAAGTACACGCTTCCTTAAACCAATCTGAAAATCCAAAAGTTTTGGACAACATAATTCACTTGAACTCAATCCAAAATAATCCACGAACTACTTAAGATTCATCAAACACTTCATCCAACCTTGCATCATACAAGTACTTAAACTCAAAACAACTAGTAACCCTTATTTGCACACTGATAAATGAAACTCACTTTGTATTGCACCAAATCAAGTAAAAACTTGAATACTAAAATATAAAATCATTATAAGAAACTT